>JAECMU010247164.1:0-16415 GCA_016106625.1 Dracogyra subfuscus | reverse complement strand
ACTGCACTGACAACTAACTGTCACACAGTGGTGTTGTCAATCATTAGACGATAACAAAAGTAACTCCTGTAGAGCTTAATTACGGCCTATGTATTCCTGATTTGACACAAACACTGTGCCTGCCAAAACAATTCTAGCACTTACATCCGTTAATTGCTATACCATAAACAAAAACAGATTCAGTGTGTACTGCCAGTGTACAACAGTGTTAGGATTTCCCCAATCAACAGATCGCTAGTAATTATGTCACTATAAACAACTTTGTGACCAGACCATTGGCGGCAAAATCGAGGGAATTATAATAGCTAAATGGAGTTCGGTTCAAAAACATCGTTGGCGGATTGCGAGGGTGGCGTTATATCGAGGGAAATAAACATGAATGAAAACGGTACTTTAAAGAAAGTTGGCGGTATGCGAGGTTGGCGTTAAATCGGGGGGCGATAGATCGAGGGTACACTGTATATATATATATATATATATATATATATATATACACACAGTCGGACCTCGTTACAATGACCACACATTTGTCCCGGGGTCACGTTGTCGTTATATCGCATTTGCCGTAGTAACGAATTAGTCATGAGTCATGTCGTGCATAATAAATAATAATATAATACTATACATATAACAAAGAATGATGTTGAAATAAAGAATGTATCGCATAAAAATATACGTTTTCAAAAGAGTACAACTAAAATGTTAATCAGTACAAGATTCATTCACTGTCAGTACAGCAATTCACGGTAAATAGTCATTTACTTATTTAAAGAAATCGGTTTTAGCAGGTGGTTCTGTCATGATTAAACGCACATCGAAATTGGTGACAAACATGTAGGATCTTTACACATCATGCAGGATTAAACAACATAAACACAATACACACTTGAGGTTAATTCTTTCATAGAATAACAAAACGGTAATTAGCAAAAACAACACCCGACTCCGGTTTAGCAGACAGCTACAACTTGGAAATCACGTGATACTTGTCGGCTCGCGGTGGTGTCAACAATGTTATGTATGTCTGGTGTGTACTTCTTACTTTGTTGGTGAACAGATGTTATAGGTGCTTGGTTTTAATCCGTTACGGCATCTTTCAATTTATTGTGTCGTTATAAAGAAGTGATTTCAGGCATCGGTTGCACTTTTGTTCTTAATTTTCTTTGTCGGTGTTGGAAACCATAAATTCCGGTGTAACGAACAGATTAACACTCATGTCAATTGGTTCCCAACAAATTATGGTCGGATGGTATAAATGGCATTGTAACGACGGTCGTCGTAACGAGGTCTGACTGTGTATATATGTATATATATATTTATATGTACGACCTCATTTAACAGCCACAAAAAACCAAAATGGTTTCTAAACAGTGGAACACAAAGTATTTTACTACAGTGTAGGTCTTCTTGATGTGTTTAATGTTTGTAATATTTCATTAACACAATAACTTACTGAACTTTTTTAATTCATTTTGTATCTGCTTCAGGTCACATTTTTCTTTAATATTGTTTCTTTGTTTGCATTTTCTGTAAATTAAGTAGCTGTTTACTGTGTGAATATCAAGCAGCTAATTTTATTTGTAAAATTGTGTAGTATTAAAAATGTTATGTTGATGTGTTACAGCTAAAATAGCTTGGAAGAGAGCAGTCACTGGTGTGAGAGAGATGTGTGACGTCTGTGATACAACACTCTTCAACATGCACTGGGTGTGTCACAAGTGTGGATTTGTCGTTTGTCTCGACTGTTACAAGGTTAAGGTGAAGACCACCAAGGAAGGCAAGAGTAAGTTGAGATCTGATCAAAACAGAGAATTTCTAATGTTGAAAATAAAAAAATATTCAGGCTTGTATTTATATTTTATATTTTGCAGTAGTCACAAGGTTAATTTAGCAAAAATCACAGAATTAAAATGCCCACAAGAATTAACCAGGTCACAGTAGTTCAGTATCATTTTATTACACTTCTCTAACCAATTTTTTTAATGCAATTAAATTGTATGCAAATATACAATGTCCTATAGTATATCAGTAATATAAAATGTAACAACATCATATCTTTGTTATAGGTGATGATCACAAGTGGTTGACATGCAGCGCTAACCGGCAGTCTCACGAAGCTGAGAAGTTGATGCTTACACAGATAATACCAAGTGATGGTGAGTTGAACAGGCTGTATAATCAACTTTTCAGGGTTCCTGT
This sequence comes from Dracogyra subfuscus, assembly GCA_016106625.1. Classification (NCBI taxonomy): domain Eukaryota; kingdom Metazoa; phylum Mollusca; class Gastropoda; order Neomphalida; family Peltospiridae; genus Dracogyra; species Dracogyra subfuscus. Next base: position 14,216 of record JAECMU010247164.1, on the reverse strand, counting down.
GCATAGCAACCTTTGATGGAACACCCAATATTTTTGTGATAATATATTAAAAAATATATGTAACCAGAGCCATGGCTAATTTTTTTTATTCTCATGCCAGTGGGGGTTTGTCATTCTTTTAATTGTTTCCAGTTTTTATGATAAATATTTAGACTGTTAATGCGATTGTGCTTCCCATTTCAGCTCTTTGGGAACTTGGCCGGATGATTCATGACATACGGACAAAATGGCATATTCCAACAAAGTGTCCGTGTGCTCAGGGTTTAGAAGCGAAAGTTCTCAGCAAAAATGGCATGTCACAGCAAATACTGGACAATATTTCATCCTCTAAGAAATTAGTTAATGGTATTGGTGAGGAGCATCATGGGAGATCTAGCAAATCAAGGAAGCGCGCACATGATTCGAGCGACTTGAACGGAAAGGCTGTTGTTGAAAATTACAACCCTGATACAACCACATCTCCGCTCAGTTTGTTAGCCGACGTGGCCTTCATGGATTCTGAGAACAGTCGCGATCGGAGTGACTCTCCTTTCAGTCGAAAGAAGGATTCGGATAAAAGCAAATCTAACAATGTCACCAGTGAAGAGATGATGGAGGTGGATGATAAAAAAACACCTGCCAGCTGCTCAACTCTTCGTGAATTGCTCACAAAAACTGCCGGAAAGGTCAAAGTGCAGAATGAAACGAAAAAGTCTAAATCAAAGAACACTGGCAGCACGCTAGATGACATTATCCAGTCTGTTGTGGAAAAGAGCTGCCGAGACAATGATTTCAAGTTCCTGCACTACCGGCCCCGTCTTGGTGGGTGGACTCGCGACTTGCCAATTATGGTCCACAACCTTACCGAAACGAGTGTCATGTATCCTGATGTACCTCATTCCTGGCTCTGTGATGGACGCCTACTTCGCCTTCATGACTCCAGACATAAAGGAAACCTTAAAATATTCCAGGAGCAGTGGCGCAGAGGTCAGGTGAGTTTTATTAATTGCTTCAAAGTAGTATGGTGCTTTTTGTTTTCAGGAGAGAGAGATAGCAAATCTTTTCTTTCATATTTCAGTGCAGGTTGGTCCAGTGTGTACACATACAAATTCCAAACCAAACCTGGACTGTGCTACATTAGGGGCAGTTTTTAGATTGTTTAATGATCAAGTCATTTGAGGAAAGAACTGAATATAAATTTACCCTATAGTTCAAAATTACTTATGTGAGAGCTTCAACTCTTTATTTTGAAATCTTTACTGTCTTGTAAATGTTTAAAGGTTTATCATTTAAAAATTATATACTTACATTTTATGACTTACATTTTCAGCCAGTGTTAGTTTCCAGTGTGGACAAGTGTACCAACAGGAGTTTGTGGAAGCCAGAGTTGTTTGGCAAGGAATTTGGACATATTGAAAATGACCTTGTCAACACTCGGACTGGAAACGTCATTGTCGGACATCCTATGGAAGATTTCTGGGATGGCTTCGAGTGCTTGAAAAGTAATTTTGTTAATTTTAAAATATTTTTCTGACAGTTTGTGTGTAAAATAAATCTATAAACTAAAATAAAAATTACATGACAGATCATCTGATAAGGCTTTACAAATTGCTTCTTAATTCTTCAGGGTTTTTTTCTTTTGGGGGGATATTTCTGTTGATGTTTTTTCCAGTCCTGACTAAATATCTTAATAAAACTGAACAGAATTTTTTAATATATATGTATGTACTGTTACAATTTTCAGTCACATCCACACTCGGTTCACACTTGAACAAATTGAGAGAAAAAACTGTATAATGTTGCCAAATTAACAGAAATGTTAATAAACAAATAAAATGATGACCCAAAACATATGTACAGCAAAAATAATTAGTTAGATAGAAATTGGAATTGTTTTCAGATAATATTTTAGGTAGTACTACTTCATGATTATAAATTTGTTTAATTTTGTTATTCAGATCGTCCCACTGATGAAGATGATGAGCCAATGTTACTAAAGCTCAAAGACTGGCCTCCTGGTGATGACTTCAGTGATCTGATGCCATCTCGTTTTCAAGACATGATGCAGGCTCTGCCCCTCCCAGAATACACACGGAGACAAGGGGTGCTCAATCTGGCCTCACGTCTCCCCGACTTCCTTGTCAAACCTGACCTGGGACCCAAAATGTACAACGCTTACGGTAAGAAATATAAAGCATTTCTCTCAAAAAGAAAGATGTTGAAATTAGTTGGGTTTTTTGCATAATCTGGTTTTTAAAAAGTTTGGCAAAAGAATAGCTAAAAAGATTTAATACCCGATTCAGATTTATGAAAAAAAGAAATTGTTCTTTTCAGTAGATACATTAACAGCTGTAAAGTTTTTATTATGAAGAATCTTAATTTTCTTTTTAATCATCTCAAAGCTTTAGGAGGCACATTTTTGTGTTACTTTTTTATTTTAATCTTCTTGGTATTTTATTTTATTTGTAAGTTGTATTTTTGCAGGCTCCTCCTACTTCCCATCAGAGGGAACAACCAATCTGCACCTTGACATCTCAGATGCAGTGAATGTGATGGTGTATGTCGGAATCCCCGAGGATGGACCAGGCGGCAGAGCTGCTCATGAACAGGGTTTGAGCATATTTGATATCTTCGTTTTAGAAAACAAAATACCATTGTAATAACACAAATGTTTTATACATTTTCAGTTTTTTTAAATCTGATTAAGGCTTGTGTATACTTTCTTTATTTGCGTAAGATAATTTTCCCAAAATAGAATTAATTTGATCTGCAATGTTGAAAATGTACCCTTATTTAACTATGGTATTGTTATTAGCTTTTAAAAAATTATTCTTCAATGGGTATCACACCCCCTTGTTTTAATAGTTGTTGCTTTAATATGATATGCCCTGTGGAAATGTTTTAATGTATAGTGGTTGGTGTATTTTTACAGCTGCCCTAAAAGCAATTGATGATGCTGGATGTGACACAGTTACTAAGCGACGTGTTCGAGAGGTTCATGAGATCCCAGGGGCTCTGTGGCAAATTTATGATGCTCATGACGCAGACAAAATTAGAGACTTCTTGAATAAGGTATGGGTTCTGTTTTTCATATCCAACAAATTAGTGAATATTTTGAATGAATTGTCAATTTCTACATTTACAGTTGTACGATTCTTACGTTTTAGCATTACTTATTACTTCAATCAGTATATTAAAGTGCTGTTTCATATATATGATGTATTGAGCTATATCAATCTACATATTGTTTAATATGATTCAAATGGGTTTTTTTAATTTTAAATTAAACAAACTTTTATACCGTTATATTCCCGATTTAAAAATATTCCCCTGAAAATCAGAACCAGCTATATTCATTTTGGGAATTTCTGTAAGATTTGACCTGTGACATAATGAAGGGAACTGTTCGATAGCCAGCACCGTTATTGGTGGCTATTGCAATACAAGTGTCAATGAATTTAGTCTTCACACATTTCTTAGTAATGTTGCTGTCAGAAAGCTGTGTGTCAACATGAAGTGGCGACAGCGGGTTTCCTCTAAAAATCTGTGTGGTCCTCAACCATATGTCTGATGTCATATAACCGTAAATAAAATGTGTTGAGTGCGTTGTTCACTAAAACATTTCTTGCTTTCGGTGGTTCTTCGGAAGACATTCCAGGTTCAAACTGATATGTCATTATTTGTTATGTTGCACAAATATGAGTCCAGTCATTGTCACTACACTATTCATAATAGAAAAAAGAATCACATGATAATTGTGCCTGGCAGTCGCTGTCGGTCCCACTTTTGATAGAAGTCATCTTGTGGTAGGATTCTGTGAAGCAAGTGCCATTCATGACATCACAGCTATTTACAGGCAAATGCTTTTACCAAGAATTTTACTTAGTCATTTCTGGCAGTGATGTTTTAATACATTTATGGGGCATTTTTGAAATTATTGATTTATATATTGGTGTAAAATATTATTGCAATGAATTAAGAAGACATTTAATTGTGGAATTTTAAATTTTAGTATATGGTCTGAAACAGCACTTAAGTGTCATGCTTAACCTTTGACTACTGGATTAATTTTTTACTAAAATAATGTTGAAGGAGTACAAATTTATAATTTCAGTCACATGTTCACTTGTTTAAATTTGTTATAAATACATAAAGTCATTTTATATTTGAATTGGTAAGTATTATTTTCATGGGTTTTTATAATATTTTAGATCAGTTTATGTTGATTGAAATTAGGCATGTTTACTTCGGGCATTTGTAGCCAGATGTCCAGTATTTAAGTCCATTATTCCCCAAAACTGTGTTTTTCTGACCAACTTTTTCTCTTTTGATTTTTTAAACTAACTACAATTCAAATTCCAATATTTTGTGATGTTTTTTGTTGGTAAAACGGTCAAATATGTTATCAAATTAGCTGTCACAATTCCTTAAAATGACCGCCATTGTTGTTGAAAGAAATTACTTATCGAAAACTCCTTTTTCAACTAAAGGTATTTTCCATTGAAAAAGGAAAAATTAAAGTTGCCATACTCTCAAAAAATCTATTATCTGTTTAGTTATTATTTCCTGCGAGTGCCGGGTACAAAACGGCAGGAAATAAGTATACAGTGTACAGTATGTTGACTTGTGTGACATCAGGCAAGATATCATGCCTGTAGTATCCAGAACCTGAATACACAAACTGCAGTACTAAAGCATGTTAGGAACCAATCCTTAAGAAAAACTACCATACATGTAGTACATTATTTATATTTTCAAAATGGTCACTTGATGCATTGTTACACGATTATTTAAAGAAGAAATTAAATTAATTTAAAATGAAAACAAATATCGTATTTAATGGAGACTTTTATTAAATGCAGGTTGCTAAGGAGCGTGGTGAGGTGATTGAGCCTGATCATGACCCGATTCATGACCAGAGCTGGTATCTTGATGAGGAGCTTCGGGAACGGGTCTATCAGGAATATGGCGTTGTTGGCTACACCATAGTCCAGTGTCTTGGTGACTCCATCTTCATTCCTGCTGGAGCACCACATCAAGTGCGAAATCTTCATAGCTGCATCAAAGTTGCAGAGGATTTTGTTTCCCCTGAGCATCTCAACCACTGCTTCCGGCTCACCCAAGAGTTCAGACAACTCTCTGATACACATTCCAATCATGAAGATAAACTTCAGGTAACTTGTTCAATATTTGAGGATTTGGGGTGGGGGTTAAACATTTTATTTCCACCCAGTGCTTCAATCAAAGACATACAAATCATGTATTTTAACCAAGGGTTGTATTTTTTATGTACAGTTGTGAAATCTTTGTTTTATAATTCACATTTCAATCCTTAGAAAACATGCATAATTGCCAGATATTATTAGTTCCTTACCAATTCAGCCTGGGAGATACGAACATTTGTTATCCAGACTTCTTTTCTGAGGCCTTGAGGTACTAACCAGAAATTTTGTATATAGCTTTATAATGTACTGTTAAAAATCAAGTTTACCCCATCTTGACAGTTATGGCTCTTGAACTTAGCCAATGTGAAAATTTGTTTTTAGGACTTTTTGTTTTACTTTTTTTTCCTCGCAGTCCTTGAGATATTGAACTGAAATTTTGTGTATAGCTTTATCATGTACTATTACTAATCAAGTTGAACATTTATGGTGAATTACCCACTTTTCACAGAGATTTGTCCCTTAAATCTAGGAGACGAAACATTGTTGGGTCAGGTAGGGGGCATGTATTGCTTTAGCAATACTCTCAAAATGCTTGTTAATTTTGTTATATTTTCCATTGTGTTATTGTTGATAATGTTAATTGTTAGGTAGCAGGAGACGGTTTCCACTGATAACACAAATGTTAGAGATGAAAATGCTATTTAAATTACTTGCATGGTCATGTTTTTCTACTCGAGATGATCACTACATTATAAGACTTTCTAATGAACCAGCATTTCCTTGATTCTTAGTTCAAGTTATGTTCAGATTAAGGATTTCTTTGTTTGCATAAGATGCCGATCATATCTTCCCAACCATACATTTAAATATGTTTTGCGGATTTTACAGTACAAACCAAATATTTGTTCAGTTACATACAATGTGTTTTTTGTTTGTGTTTTCAGGTAAAGAATATTATCTATCATGCTGTGAAAGATGCTATTGCTGTCCTTAAAGAGGCAGACCCAGAGGACGAATGATAATACTGAATGGAAAGATGGAATACTAGGATTTACCGGGCATTGGTGAACACTAAGAAATGTTCAAAAGTAAAAGACAAAGGTCATTTTAAGATTAATTTTAACAGGACATAATGGGTCTTTTACATACTCAAAATTGTAAAAGATATGGATAACATTTTAAGAAGCCCACTATTGGACCTTTATTAAGTGCTACATGTTATGGCAGCAGTTGTGATTCTGATTGGTGCCTGGTTAAGAAGGAAATGGAAGAATATACAGTTTGGGCAGGTTTGCCACAAAATTGGAAGTTCTTAGACAGTTACATTTCTTTTAATTAGTATATAGTGCATGGGAACTGCTAGATGAGAAACGTGACTGCCATCACTGTCTCATGACCACGCTGCTTGACAACAAAGTGCTGTTAGTAACTGAAACTAAGTTACTCAACCTGGCAAAACCAGAATGTTTTTGTTTTCAAAATGAAAGACGAGATGTAACCAGCAGAACGTGTGTGATTGTTCTGAAACATTAAGGACCAGTTCAATTGGATTTCTTACCTGGACGTGGTTCCAAAGTGTCAGGATGTGATGTGGCCACGGAATAACCAGTTGAAGCCGCTCATCAGTGTGAATAGAACTGTGAATGGTTTACTGCCATCTTCAGGTTGTTTACATTGATAAACAATTTTCTTGCTTTGCTAAGCTTGGTTTGGAATGTCATTGTGACGGTAAGAAGAAATTTGGTCATCGGGACATCTTATAGGAAACCGGCACAATTTCATTGTTAACACTTTTAAACTAAATGCTTTGCATAACTTTTCAATATTACATTAATATAAAAAACATGTTTACTGGGCGTTGTTGTTACACACGTCCTTAGTTTGAATAGCTATTTAGACATTACACAATGTCATTGTATAGATTTAGCCTTCAAGGCATGACTTGTGATTATTTGTGATCAGGGAATTCATATGTTTGAGATATTTCAAGCATGTGATATTAGTTACATAATTAATAATTATCCATAGACATACCAAATGTATAGTTGTATGTTGATGTTTCAAAAATAAGGTGATTTGTAAAACCAAGATGTAATTGTTTAGTGTACATGATTATATTGTAATATGATAATGGGCTTGTATGTCAATTGCATTACAAATGACTGACATGCCTATTTTGCTGTTGTGCATTCTATTTTGTGTGTTGTAATGTACAAGTTTAATTATTGTTATACAACTGCATCAAACATACATTTTGGATGTTATATGGGGCCATAACCTCTTCTGCAATTATTCATTACTGTTCAAAATTCATGTTTCATATTCATTTTGCTTACGATTTTTGTTCCATTGTTATGTTTTATCACACCATTGGAGTTTGGCCATGGCTTTCACACTACCATACATTTACTGTTTTTTGCATTTTTTATTTAATGAGCTTTGTTAATAAGTGTGCAGAGTATAATGCATCATGAAGGTGTTCATAGTTTGTCAAATATAGCCACTAGTGACATCTAACATCAACAGAATGGTGGACTTTGTTAATTGTGTATCAAGAACTGCTGCCTGCAGGGATGACCATACATGAAACATCTAGTACGTCCTACACTACTAGCTGTATATATTACAGATTATTTTTCTAAAAAAAAAAAGAAATCTGATGGAGCAAACTGTACATTGCTCCACTTAATCATTGGCGAAAAAAGTGAAGTGTTACGCATAACAGCTAGGAAATTTTAGTATTGTCCTATCATTCTTAATAAAAAGATTATTTCCCCTGATAATTTGTTTTGTTATCATTATTAAATGAAAATAGACATTTATTTGTAAATGAGAAAGGAAAAGAAAAACACCAGTTAAGTTGTATATAAAATGATGGTGCATACCATTCACATACTAAAGTTTTCTGTAAGTTCTATACAACTTGGGGACCCCTTTCCGTTAATGTGATTTCCCTTAATTATTATTGTTTAAAAATGCTTATAGCAGGCCTTCCATGTCCCTTCCCCTAAGTATATTCTTTCATGTGTTGGTAATTGTAATTTTATTCTGTCATTCCTACAAAATGGATGATTCTCCATCATACATGTCTTGTTCTCTTGTAAGCTTCTAATACTGTGTTCCATGTTCCTCTACAACTTGGACAATTGTGCTCCAGTAAGCATTTCACATTGTGGTATCACTGGAGTATCTGGGGAGTTGTTTTTGTTTTTTTATATATATATATCTTAGTGGTCCTGAATACTTGTGCATGAGAAACTACAATTGAAAACTGGACTTGTTATAAAATGATATATGAAAAGATATTAAGCTCAACCTCACTGTCAGAAATGATGTTGCAAGCATGACATACTCTACACACTTTGAACCATACAGGAAAATATCTGATGCATATTTTGAAAGACTAATGGTTGTTTGTGTATACTGGTATGGAGTAAACTTGACTGGACAATAAGAAACTATAATTATTCTTTATTACCAAATATATGGCCAAATAATTTCATGCAATTGCGATTTTGTCAGAGAGCAATGAGTTTTGCATATTTGTTTTCCCTTCATACCTCATTGAAGGAGACAAAAACTTTTTTCTTCAGTTAATTTTGTAATGATCTAGCAAAAGGCATGTACAATGTATATAGGTCATTTAATGTTCATTACAAAGTAACCTTCGAACATGGGTATTCATTTGTACAATTGTAGTCGGACTCGATTGATGATACAATATTCAAAAACCTATTTCTATGTTCATTGATGAAAAACACTTACAAGAAACAAAAAGTGCTTAATCAGCAGTCTAGCTGAAAAGACTACCCTATTAATAGTTAAAATTCAATTATCTTTTGGCTGTGCTCTACTGGTTAATTCTGTGGAAAGTTGTAGATCAATACCTGGTCCACAGAGAATTAATGTGTTGCATGAAATAGATTATTGTGGTAGCAAACAGCAGGCAGCCAGAACAAAGGGCTTCATTGATAGCTTCAGGCATTGATTCTTTAGTCATTTATAGCAGAACTACAATGGCCTACATCAGCTGGATTGATGTTATCTCAGTATTGATCGCACCATGAATGGATAATTGAAATGAAGATTATGTACAATAAATTCAGAGTATAGAGTGCTATGCACAAAGCCAGTGGAAATATTGATAGTGGTGGTGTTAAACCAACAATAGGATATATACAATTTTAAAGAGTGTCCTAAGATAATTGTAGTTCTTGATAGTTATGCAAAATTTTCAATTCAACCAATATAAAGTTTTTCATTATGTTTAATACTTTATGCACTAGTATAATAATAAGTGTTAACCAGTGTACCACAAGTTTTGAAAGTAACTCACTGTAATTAGGTAAGCTAATGTTCACTTCCTATCATTAAGGTCGAACATTAATGATAGGAAGTTAGCATTAGCCGGGCATTGTCCAGTGTTTTAGTTTGGCAAAATGTGCCAGTCCTGGAGTTAACATGCACACATGTTAATAGAATTAAGTAAGGGCCAGCTGATGTGTTAGTCAGTTTTTTGTTAGTATAATATTTTAGAAAGTTTTGATGACATTATTTGAGTGAATCTTGACCAATATTATCACTGAATGAAAATGTCAGCTTTGTAAAACCAAAAACAAATACATTTTATACCATAATGATATGTTTTGAAAATATCTGCTGGCCCTTACTTAATTTTGTAAGTATACATTAAATATTATTTAAGTCATATGGGATATCAGATCTAATGTGATGTGCCTTAATAAAATTATTAAAACCATCTATTTAACCTCACCTAAGCGTACTTGAGACTGAAGGTAATGGTCTAGAGAAAACAGTCTATTTAACCTCACCTAAGCATACTTGAGACTGAAGGTAATGGTCTAGAGAAAACCGTCTATTTAACCTCACCTAAGCGTACTTGAGACTGAAGGTAATGGTCTATAGAAAACCGTCTTATTTAACCTCACCTAAGTACTTGAGACTGAATGTAATGGTCTAGAGAAAACCGTCTATTTAACCTCACCTAAGCGTACTTGAGACTGAAGGTAATGGTCTAGAGAAAACAAGTCTATTTAACCTCACCTAAGAGTACTTGAGACTGAAGGTAATGGTCTAGAGAAAACCGTCTATTTAACACTTTGAAACCAACGGGCACACAGTATACCAGTAGCAAGTCCAGGATAACTGTTTGACAGATACCATTATCTTATATCATGCATCAAATAATAGGCACTAAACACAGTCACCTGCACATGCCAAGTGGTTGATCTCTGGGGAAAACATTTGATCTACAGAGGAGAATCAAATCCAAATCGCCTGTATCATGTTATAAATACATTGTGTTTTTATACACATCAAGAACTGTGGATGGTAATCTTTGAGAGAGAAAAATAGGATTTATATGTCCAAAATGTGAGAATTTCTAATTGCTCCAGTATTACAGAGTGTATATAAAATTACCGCATTGTACTTTGTAAACAATACATTTGAAAAGGTTTTTTTTTTCTTCCAATATTGGAAGAAAAGACATCAAGGGTCAAATGAAAAGTGTAAAAGACTGTTCATTACTGTGCCTCAGTATTTTTAACTGGCTTCCTTGGTTAAATATAGCTCTGATAATATTTTGATCCACGTGGCCATGTCCAACTGTTCCGTGGTGGGGCTGTGGAAGACTGGCCCCAATACGAAGTACATTTGTTTACCAATGTGAGTTGAAAGAAACGGCATGTACTGAAGGCAATCATTCATGTCAATTAACAGCATTTTCCTTTTATCTTTGATGTGTTAGTCGTGCACACCAACCATTGGGAATATGATCAGTTTGGATTTGACAAATATCCACATAAAAATGCCACACACACAACACACGGAACAAGGCTTTTCACTTGTAGCACACACATGCATTAGCAGTGCTGCTGAATTCAATTGTCTTATGGACAACATGACCATTATCACAATGTACGCATTATGTTGGCTTTTTCATTGATTCCTCGACCAACCATCTGCTCTTCACCCGGATGACACTGGAAATAACATGGGAAATGAATGTATTGATTTGTGAAATCAATACAAAATGCATTAGCTCGGCTTTACTGACTCGAGACTTGTATCCAGTAAGCAATTAAGATGAGATCAAGGGTGGTCTCAAAAACAACTGGAGAAGAAATGCACATTATTTGTGTTAATAACATTGTTAAAAATGTCTTGTCACTTTTGATTGGATTTTCTTCATTTAAACTGTCATCTCTTATCCCATTTCACTGCTTCGTCATCAATGACTGCTACTAATTACTAAACGCCTGTAATAAAAATTAATACTTAAATCTGTAGTTTTGCATCAACGTATTAAACCATTTACTGTTGCAAAGACAAAAACTACAATTAATAAACTTGTGAGATAGTGTCAATGGTTGGGCAAGACGTAGTCCAGTGGCAAAGCGCTTGCTTGATGCGCGGTAAGTTTGGGATCAATTCTAGTCAGTGGGCCCATTGGGCTATTTCTCGCTCCAGCCAATGCATCACAACTGGTACATCAAAGGCTGTGGTATATGTTATCCTGTCTATAAAAGATCAGTTGCTGCTAATCGAAAAAGAGCAACCCATGAAGTGGCAATAGCAGGTTTTATCTCTCAATATCTGTATGGTCCGACACCATATAACCGTAAACAAATTGTGTCGTTAAATAAAACATTTTCCTTCCTTATCAGTGGTTATTAGTCCCTTACCAGTCCCAACAGTTTCATCTCGTCTGTCTGTCCCACTCTATTTTTCCAGATGTTTTATTGACAATGCTTGTTATGGCACTTGAACTTGGGATACGAAAATGTGTTGGTTACGGTCAGGGACGAATTGTTTTAGCAGTACTGTAAACGTCTGTCGCTGTTTGTATTATTGTAATACAAAGTGCCACACTTATAATATAGTTTGTGACCTAGATTAGCAAGTAAAATCACAGGATATGGAATGGCAAGACAATTGATGTAACTGGTTATATAATAAAAAATATACTAAAAACTACTGACAACTATGACTTATGGAGTTTTAACATCAGAAGATGGAAAGTGTTTGAAGGGGCACAGAATCGGTTCTCCTTGGTGGACACTGGGTGTAATTCCATGTTAGTTGTCAGTAGCTGTACCCTGTTGGTAAGAAAATACAAACAAATACTTTTGTTACAAACCGACGCAGGTTTCTTTCAGTGTAATTAACCTGTTAGACATGGAGTAGTTGCCATTTACTCAATTAAAACGGGGCTGGTGCATCACCAACAAAAACACTAGCAGTACAACAAGTTCTATTAAACAAGTGTTTTATCATTTAAGTCACTTGGTTCAGTTATAATTTGGTTTCATCGGGTTGATCATAAATTTGCATTCTTAACTATTCATGATTTATCGAGTGATAATTCAATAAAGTAATGTTTTGCTGGACGTTCCATATGGAAAATAGATATGGCAATGAAATGCTAATGACATCTTTTCAATACTGCCTGGTGCATGTATAGAAGTGAACTCTCCCTGCTTAAAATGTTGGGTTTTTTTCTGGGGGCACCAAAATTCACCTAAAATCTTCTATTTTTCTCAATAAATGTTTTAAAATAAACAAATTCAAGCATTAGCAAAACAATGGATTAAAATTATTACTGTTTTTGTCAATCTTCGAAACAATACACAAGACATGTTTGTAAATAACATTTAAATCACATTTGTAAGACAATAAAAATATCTAAAACAAATCCAGATCGGCCCATCTCAACAACAGAGTTGGTCAGGAAAGGAGTGATCACTCCTCTTAACACTTGTAATAAAATATTTAATACATTTTATATGAAACTTCATGTGATTGCTCGCCTAGCACCATTTCAGGAGTAATCTTGATTTTGTAGGTGTATGCGTAGTTAGATCTTTAATTGCCAGCCCTACCCAGCCAAATGTAACAGTGATGTGCACACGGAGTTCGCAGTCTAGTAATCTGACACAAGTGATATGTGGAGCAAGTTAGTGGCACCATAATGATCAATAAGAATCTGATCACTCTGGTTTCACAAAGATAATTTTCACTTCAGGACCAATTTATTGGTCTGGGCCCCGTTTTACGAAGCGATCTTAGCGCTAAGTTCATCTTAAGTACATATGCTAGCTATGCACTTAAGGTAACCTTAGCGCTAAGGTCGCTTCGTAAAACGGGGCCCTGGTGTTCAGTTTAGAAAGGTTTTTGGTTGTGAGTTTAAACTTTGTCAAAAGATGTGTAAAGATGTTTTACCCTCGCCTATCATCACAAAGTTTTCAAAAAGAAATAAAACAAAATACTATGGATGTTTGGTTTTTATATTTATAGGAAAAGAAATAAATGCTTTAATGTGCACATAGCATTTTTTAAGGTTATGGCTTCTGTGAATTTCAATGTTTGGTATATTGTTGTAAATGGGACTAAATGTATATATAAAAAATAAAAGAAACATGGGGAAAATTGTCATGACAAAGCAACACTACAACCATATTTTTATTATTTGTATGTTATATAAAAAAAAACCCAACTTGTACAGGTACCTGAATTTGATAATATTAATCTGTTGAATAAAAGTATATATAGTGAATCCTGTCTAAACCAAATTAGGTCAGAGACCTAATAATTGTCCAAATTAGATGGGATCCAGTGTTTAGAGGGCAACATTAGATCTGGGACCTAATAATTGTCCAAATTAGACAGGATCCAGTGTTTAGAGGGCAACATTTTAGAATTTAGATAATTCAGGACCATGCCGGTTTTGACCGATTTACTGGCAGATCATTAATATTTAAAAACTTTCATGATCCAGTCACTTAATTGGTTTGGGTTTTTAATTTCTTTTGAATATTAAACTGACATGACTAAAAGCTAACTGCAGTTTGATACATGTTTATTATTATACATGGATATTACCGACTGTGTTCAGAGTACCATTACACTAGGATATTACCAACTGTCTTCACAGCACCATTACACTAGGTTATCACCAACTGTCTTCACAGCACCATTACACTAGGTTATCACCAACTGTCTTCAGAGTACCATTACACTAGGATATTACCAACTGTCTTCAGTGCACCA
>JAECMU010247031.1:0-19965 GCA_016106625.1 Dracogyra subfuscus | reverse complement strand
CAGGGTGCGATCATTTGAGAAATCAGAAGTGCATGCAGACATTTATGCCCCCACTCAAATATTTTTGTAACCTTTGTCACGGTTACTAAACAATGTGCTTTACAGACAGCTTGTTTAAAACACACATGTTTTTTTACAAGATGACTGTACTGCGCATGCGTGACCGGTGTTTTTTACTGACTGCTTGGTTAAAATCCACGTTTTTTCTCAAGATGACTGTAAATATGGGAACAATAAATTGTACCAATACTTTTATTTGGAACTACGTATTACTGGTACAGAATAATTTAACACAACCAAGTGAACATCAAAAGTCAAAACGTAAATCTATTATGCTCATCCAGCAGATCGCACGCGGTGTTTGACCTACATTAAAATTATTTGTTTGCATGGCCTTTGACACGGCTTTGTTTATATCTGCGGCTTATAAAACGGTGTGTCTTATATATGAATGGATCCTCAAAAATGTGTAAAAAACAGGGGTGCGGGTTATACAAGGGTGCGTTATAGAGAGTCTTGGAGAGGAAATCTGCTATATTTTTCTATTACTAGCAAGGGATCTTTATGTGCACTATCCCAGATAAGATGGCACCTGCCACAGCTTCATATACCACTTGTGGTTACATGAAGAAAGATATAAAACAAAAAAAAGGAAAATAGTGTAATATTAGACTTACGTTAAGGAGATGCTGTATTCATCCATTGCTTCCTGGTGTCGGCTAGCCTGGGCGAGGAAATCTCCCAACATCTGATGAAGTCTGGCTGTGTTGTGGGAAATGAGATGTTGCTGTATTCTTGGGAAAATAACAAAACTCTTATTTAATTGTAAGTCATATAATCATTATGCCGATACATAATCAAGAAAACATTTAACATAAACTGCTGCAGTAGGGGTGCAAAGAGGGTGAAAACAGGACAGAGGGAAGAAAGGAAAAAGATATATGAATTAAAAAATTTAAATATATATATATTTTTTATTTAACGATGCACTCAACACATTTTATTTATGGTTATATGGCATCAGACATATGGTTAAGGACCACACAGATTTTGATAGGAAACCTGATGCCGACACTTTATGAACTACTTTTATGTTGATTAACAGCGAGGGATCTTTTATTTCTGCTTCCCACAGGCAGGATAGCACAAACCATGGCCTTTGTTGAACCAGTTATGGATCACTGGTCGGTGCAAGTGGTTTACACCTACCCACTGAGCCTTGCGAAGCACTCACTCAGGGTTTGGAGTCTGTATCTGGATGAAAAATCGACTGGGATCCAAACCCAGTACCTACCAGCCTGTAGACCGATGGCCTAACCATGACACCAGTAAAGATGAATTAAAACAAAAAGTCTTATTAATATGATCATCTAATTTTCATGAAACTTGAACACATATTTAAAAAATAATATTACATACACTACAAATATAGGTTACAAAAATGTTTGCTTCTGTTAAAGTAATACTTTGGTATGCTGAAATGGCAGTATGCTCAGGAAAGAAGATAAAGAAGATTAGTATGAGAGAGAAAACCTGTTGCTCTTTTGAGTACTTCAGTTGCCAATTATCAAATCTATCTCCTAACAATTTTTACATGCTCACTTCCATTCAAAGTTCAAGAATGTCTTTCCTGGTACTTTTAAATAAAACTTTTATATCAATCCAAGTAACTGAAAGTCGGTTCATTTGAGTTTTATTTAGGAAACTCATTGTCCAATAATATTTGCATAACCAGTAAATTATCATAACTATGTTTCTGTACAACAAAAACATTCAAAATTTATTTAAACAAACTGAATTTGCCATGAAGATAGTATTAAATGTTTTTAATTTTAATTTTTGGAATAGGTGAATAAAATTGCAGTGATACTAAGGTTGCGGTTTTTATTTTTATTATAGCAGTTCACTAAATTGTTAGTCCTAGTCAGAGGATTCAAACAATAAAAACAATATACAGTTGAACTTGGTCTAACGGGCACCTCTATATAACGGCCACCTGCCAAAAACGGCCACCCAGAAACACCCCCCCCAACGCATTTCTTTCTTTATTTGACCTCTCTAGAGCGGCCACCTGTCCAACGCGGCCAGCGGCCACTATTTTCCAGCCAAAATTAGGTCTCAACATGCATTAGCGGCCAAAATATTTCTCCCTGCCACACATTTTTTTTCAAATTCTTTCCACCATATATAATCGTACAGCGATTTAGTTCCGGATATATCCCATCGTTTTCTGCAGTGCCGCCATTGTTGTGTCACGTGACCAGAAAGTTTGGCAATTTGATTCAACTCAACAAATAATAAATTATTTTGATGTTATCGTATGATGTTATTATCGTAAACAAATATACTATTACTAATACTCAAAATTATTTTAATCCTTTTGTTAATTTGGTAAATGTCAACAGCTGTTCGGTTCCGGCACTTGTATAATTTGCATTCGTTAGTTCAGCTCAATGGTTACTCGATAACAAGGGGACTTCTCATTGGCTGTAGCCTACGAAAGTAGAATGTATTACAGTATCGAAGTTGTTGCGGTTTTATCAAAGGAATTTATAATTAAGGTGTCTAAGTAGTTCCTACCGTTAACTGGTCGTAATTGTTGTTCACAAGCAGCTAGTACCAAGCGGCAGACATTAATGGATTTAGTGAAGCCGGTATGCTTTGGCAAATTGCAACCTTTGTTTACCAAAATTGTTTTGTTTGCGGTTCGCGACGTAATCCCAATGCAAGGACCGTACCAACAGATTAGCGGCAACATAAAACTAATAATGTCACTTAAATAATACATCCCAATTAAATAAAAGTAAATTTCAGTTTTGTTTTATTTATTTATGAACAAACTATCAAACAAAATGCCACCGAAAAATTGTTCTGCTTTAACTTTAGAACAATGAGTAGAAGTTATCAGGATGTCCGAGAAAGAACGTTTAAGTGCTGGAAAGATAGCAGAGCTATTTGGAGTGGGTCGTACGCAAATTGATGGCAAAATGTTTTTATAAATACAATTACATGTACTTATTGTTTTATGTTGTTTTTCTTTTCTTGAAGGTATTGGAATTAACAAAGGAACTCAAACTGTTACAACAGTTAATAATAAGATTTTATAGAGAAATAAATTAGGGTTTCGACTGATTATTTTGGGACTTCTATATAAAAGCCACCTGTCCATAACGGCCACTTTCTGTTGGTCCCTTGAGTGGTTGTTATATACAAGTTCGACTATATATATATATTTTACATTTCCCCATGTTGTAAAGCAGATTATTTTGTCCAAACTTTCAAAATACTGTCCCCAGTAGAAGTAATTTAGTTTTCTGCATCAGCCTCTGTGGTGTAATGGTTACGCCATCGGATTTGAGGCTGGCAGGTTCTAGGTTCATATCCCAGCTGAAGCAATGTGGTATTTTTCATGTCAGTACCAGCTCAAACCCAGTCACGGGTCGGATTATGGGTGTGTCTCCCAAGTGTATGATCCCACATGGGTGATGATTACCTGTCATGTAGGTTTCATGTACCCTGGGCTCGGGTCATACTGAGATAGCTCAACTGACAGTAAACTTGGAGAATGATCCTATCAAGTAGTCCCATATTGAAATCAAAATACTGCAGCTTCAACATTCATCGTATCATCATCCATGTTTGTAATTTCCAAAAACATATAAATCTTTGTCTCTTGTATTAAATATTTGTGGTGTTTATATAAAAAAATTTAAAGTAATTCTGCTTACAATTTGATTCCGCGTTGATGGTCTGGACCTTGAGCTATGATGTCTGCCAGGATGTACACTGCCTCTAGGTAGGATGGGTCCATCTCTATCGCCTTTAACAGGTACGGCTCGGCCTAGCAGGTAGAGAAACAGTCGTCATAAAACTTGGGGATCGGTTGTTCAAACGTTAGTTACACGTACATGTAGTTAACAGAAATTTTCAATAATAACTGAAAAGAAAAGTTTGTTTTATTTAACAATGCCACTAGAGCACATTGATTTTTTAACATACCATCAGCTATTGGACGTCAAACATATGGTCATTCTGACACTGTTTTTTTTTTTTTTTAGAAGAGACCCGCTGTCACCACCTAGGCTGCTCTTTTACAACAGGCAGCAATGGATCTTTTATTGTGCTTCCTACAAGCAGTATAGCAAAAAACCATGGCCTTTGTTGAACCAGTTACGGATCACTGGTCGGTGCAAGTGGTTTAACACCTACCCACTGAGCCTTGTAGAGCATTCACTCAGGGATTGGTGTCGGTATCTGGATAAAAAATCCTATACCTTGACTGGAATCCGAATCCATTACCTACCAGCCTATAGACCGATGGCCTAACCACGACACCACTGAGGCCGGTCAAATACTAACTGAAGACATAATATTGAGACTTAATTTAGAATGACCCAAAGTATCAAAGTATAAACAATTCTAAAGCTGATTTTGTATTTGTAAAAATAAGATTAAACAGCCAATATCAGACTAACCTAGAGTTAATTTATCTATGCTTTGAACAACTTATCCCAGGTTGGTATCCTTCTGGGGAGGGGAGGGGGGGAGGATCTAACACAATTCTTGGAACAATCAAAATATTATGTTGACAGCTAAAGAAAATATTAAATATGGAAAATTAATGTTTTCTGTGAAGATATTTAGTTCCATTAGTATTAATAATAAGCATAAATCTGAAGTGGCTATCGATAGACACTATGGGCCAACTTTACAAAGCCTGTTTATATCTTACATGCATGTAACCACAGATATTTACAATGTTTAAACACCTGTATTTAAGAAAAAAATGGCTTCATAAATTCAGCCATTTGTGTATTTTGGCGTTGGAAATAAGACTTGCTTGAAGTGGATGCTGATAAAGCACCTTTTGGTTCTTATATGTCCATGTAAAATGTTAATTCTTTACTGAGTTTTGATCACTTAGGGCAGGCATTTGAAAACTATCTTCAAGTTGATGCTCACCTTTGCAACCGTGTTGGAATCTTTTGACAAAACTGATGCATAAAGCTGAAAAAAATTACAACATACATGTAAATGAACAATTTTAAATTCATTTTAAACAAGCAAACTATAAAACATGTTATACATAGTACTGCGTGAAATGAAAGTTTAGTTTAACAGGACCCAAGTACATATTAGTCATCTAATATTCTGCTTTCAAATAGGTGGCAACTAACTTTTGCTATATTGTTCAGCTGGTAAGGTTATAATAACTGTTTAATGGGTGAATGTCAGCACATATCATGAATTTCATATACCAGTTTTGGAGGATTGTTTGTTTAAAACAAGAATAAACCCTACAAGGGATATTTAAAGGGAGATAAATTCTACAAACATTGCATCTCAGAAAAGCACTCTACTACTGGGCTACAACCAACCACTTACTTATTGATAACAAATAATAAAACCTAATTTCTTGTGTACAATGAGATTTACCAACTGAAGGACATTTGCAATTACTGGTTACACTACACGTAATATTCAGTAATTTTTATACACAAAACCTAAGTAACATTCTGACAAACAAAAAACAACTTACAAAAATGTGGTATGTCCTATTTGACGATTAAACAAAACTGGAAATAGGTATATACTGGTACCGTATATATCGTTCCCAATCCAATTAAAAAAGGTTGTTTTTGTGCTACACCACTAGAGCACATTGATTTAATAATTATTGGCTACTGAATGTCAAACATTTGGTAATTTTGACAAATAGTTTCAGAGAGGAAACTCACTATATTTTTTTTCCCATTAGTTGCAAGGGATATTTTATATGCACCATCCCAAAGACATGACAGTACATACTATGATCTTTGATATACAATCCACAGTGCACTGGCTGGAATGAGAAATATCCCAATGGGCCCACCGACAGGGATAAATCACAAACCGACCACTCATCGAGCGAGTGCTTTACCACTGGGCTACAAGTATGAACTATCTAAGGTCTTTTCAAAAGTGATAGGTTTTCATGATCTGGTGTAAGCATTTAAGATATTGCAGGCTTCCTGTCAGAGAAGGCAATACCATAATCTCTTTTTCAAAACAAACCATTTACTGCCAAATGCAACTTATCTGGTGCAGCAGGCAATACACCCCAAATTATGGTAGTTCTATTATTATTTTTTTTTTATTTTTTTTTTTGGTTTGTTTAACGACGCACTCAACACATTTTAATTACGGTTATATCGGCGTCGGACATATGGTTATGTCGAGAAAAAAACCCAGTGGTCAGCTGACGGGGATCGAATGGTAGTTCTAATTTTGTCACAAAAGCAGAGTGATACGTTATTTTGATACAGAACTTTAGTACAACTCAGAATAACTGAGCACTAATTAATGTAAATAAAAAGTTGGACACAGGGAATGCTTTTTTTATACTATGATATTTACTACAAGTTATTTATTTTTCAGACAATTGTTTTCTAAATTGCACACAAAAATAGTGTATCTTGGTTATTTCCAAAACACTTTTACTTTTCTGTTTAAGTCAAACCAAACTGAAATTATTTACAAAAAACATTTTTGTAGGAGGATGGTGGGACGGATTATAATTATTTTGTAAAATACAACAGGGTAAAAGTCAAGAGGATAAAGAATGTCCCATATATATAATATGTAATTAAAAACTAATGAGCTAAAGAACTCACTGTAAATGTGCGTGCACTGTTTCCAAGAGTACGTATCATACGACTGGCCCAAGTTAAACCATCTTTGATTCGGTGGGTTGTCAGATAACATTCTATTAATCCTGGATAAAAATAATAAAAATAAGTCTAATTAAAAATACAATCATGCTAAAGCAAATTGATTAAAGGTGAATGAAGAAACATTTACCTCTTTCCATCTTGAGAAACTACTCACCTCTCATGCAAGTCTCGAAGCAATGAGAAAAAATATGCACAGGAAAGTTTGGTTTATGTGTTATCTTAAAGGGACATACACTAGTTGTTAACCATTACACCGTTGTTTTTCGCTATTAAACTCATTTTTTACAAAAAAAATTAAACTTTACTTACATTTTATTATTCAGAATATACATTTTCATTCACCTGAAGTGGGGTTTTTTGTAATCCTGGTGTTTGTAATATCACAAAATGCATTTTTCGTATTTCTTAAAAACGCAAGCACGTCTGAGGGGAGTCTTGCTAGACTTGGCCCGTGCCTGATTACTCGTGGAGACCCTATTCATAATTAAAAAAGGGTATTAATAATTTTTAAATATCAAGGGTATTAATAATGAAAATAATTTTAAAACCTGCTTACCACTGTAAGCCTCAAAGCGGTGAGGAGCAAGTCTGACGGCTTCCAGGTAGTGTAGTGTGGCATCGTGTAGTTTCTTCAAGTCCAGCAGAGAGGACGCCTTTAACAACAAGGCTTGAATGGATCTCGGGTCAACAGTGTATGCCTGAAATATCAACAAACACAGGAAAACTAACAACGTATTAGTGAAATATTTTATCTTCAAAAAATGCTGCTAATGTGAAATAGAAGGAATATTTAACATTTAGCAACACTGTAGGATGTTGTTTAATCAGTGCATAGATGGATGTGTGGATGGATGGATGGATGGATGGATGGATGGAGGGAGGGAGGGAGGGAAGAATGGAAGGCATGAATGGATGGATGGATGGATGGATGGATGGAAGGGATGAATGGATGGATGGATGGATGGATGGATGGATGAGTGGGTGGTTGGGTGGGTGGTTGGGTAGGTGATTGGGTGGTTGGCTTTGAATGAGTGAATGAATGAATGAATATTTAATTACAAGTAAATATTTCATTCTATAATCTTCAATTAACTCTACCTTTTGAGCAAAGTAAACTGCCCGGACTGAACGTTCTTTAGTTTTGACGAAATTCAGCATGGAGTAGTAGCCCATAGCAATCCATGGTTCAGCGCAGCTCTCCGATATTCCCATCAGCTTCTGGGACAATCTGCGTCAAAGAATGTCATGTACTATATATAATAGGGAGCATTATTAACAAGCATTCTGAGAGTACTGCTAAAGCAATACATGTCCCCAATAATTGTTTGTATCTCCTAAATTCAAGGGCCACACCTCTGTGAAAAGTGGGTAAATCACCATGACAGTTAAACTTGATCAGTAACAGTATATGATAAAGCAAAATATAAAATTCCACCTCAAGTACTTTTTACTTACTTTTACTTTTTTGTTTAACATGCACATTCAGAGCAAGCTGTTATAGCACACGCCTGTCTTGGGCACACACCTCAGCTATCTGAGCTGTCTGTCCAGGACAGAATAGAAATTAGTGGTTAGNNNNATACACCTACCCAATGAGTCCTTAAAAACTCACTCTGGGTGGGAGCCGGTACCGGGCTGCGAACCCAGTACCTACCAGCCTGTTCCAAAAAACAATGTTTATATGTCTCCTAAGTTCAAGGGCCATAACTCCGTCACAAATGGGTAAATCACCATGAAACAGTACATGTCATATGTCAAGTAAAGAGTACAATAAATGAATAAATGAACATACTGTGACAGCTCACTGACTTTGTTTTCTTGTGATAAAAGGTAGGCAAACAAGTCCATGTTCTTCATACATAATGGGTCAAGACTGTGAACCTAGAACCATTGCAATACAAACAATTGATTCAAATTGAATAATTTAAAATAAAATAAAACAAAACTAGATTAATGTTCACATTTTTTTTGGTATGTACAAACAATGGTGCCAAAGTGCTAAGTATTCATATTTAACTCAATCTCTATAGAGGCCATTCTGAATTAATAGTTTCAACTGCAACACATATTAAATTATCTCATTATAAGTTGTTTAAAATTTAGAGTTGATATAAAGGCAATTCTACCATGACTTTGGAAAATACTCGATTCTGATCGGCTAGTTACCTTAAATCGTAGGTATCTAATCATGGAGAGATATACCTAAGATTTAATTAGGCCACTTTACTCGCGTATGAATACAACACGGTATTTACAAACATGTCAGCCAAACAAAGTGGCACCTTTCACATCGGTACGCATCAGGATGTTTTTGATATAAATCCAGACTGGTTTGAAAACGAAATGTATGTAGAGTTGCCAACACAATAAAATAATGAAAGTAAGTACAAAATGAGCAGTTTTAACAAGAAGAAATTTAAAAATAGCTTTATAATTCTGTAGCCTACGCTGCCTAGTTATAGCAGACGATCAAATTTAGTTTCGGTCGACGACAGTCACTTTTCGCACTCTTGTTTTGGCTTCGTACACAGTAAATAAAACATATCCAACGGCAATTTGTTGATACGATATATTTGACAAAAGGTACTTTTAATTCTTTCATATTCTGAAACATAAAATTAATATTTTCTATAGAATTAAGAAAACTTAAAAACTACGAACCTGTAAACAACGTTGTCTGTTTGTTTTTAGAAATTTGACAGGGGTCAAGGTTAGTAGACCGGTTTTTATTTTGATGTGGCGAAGCATTGTAAAATATAACTAATTTGAATGACGTCTGCATTCCAGTTAATATTTAAAAATCAACAGAAAATTGAACATAGTGTGGGGGTATAAATTGATCTATTCATTTTTTTTTTTTCACGCCTTTGAATATTTCACAAAATATAAGGGCTGGGATGTCTGGATGTTTTCAAATTGAGGACAGGTACTGTAATGTAATTAATTATTTTCAGAATTAAGACTGCGTTAAACGTTGCGTCTTAGTCGACTTTTGGGAGGGGTGTGGGAGTGATTTATTAAATTTCAACCAAACGTGTTATTTATTCTTGTTTATGGATTTTTCTTTACATCTGTTCATAAATTAGATAAGATTAAATATTTGTTCTAAGTTCTACGGTCATATGTATTTATTTATTATGTTTTTATACTGCCAACAGGTGTTGACATTTCAACATTATCCGCATAAGCACTGTTCACTCCTATTTCTTCAGAGTATTAAAAATAGTTCTAACTTTGAATATGTTTAATTATGGTAGAATGGAGATAAACATACGCTGATTTCATTTTCGAGGTATGCTATCGTGGATTAGATACCGTACCTCTAAATGTTACACTTAAAACCTCACGCTAACGCGTTCGGTTTTAAATGATATTTAGAGGTATCTAATCCACGATAGCATACCTCAAAAATGAAATCAGGGTATGTTTATCTCCTAATTATTGGCTCTGGCTCTGTGTGTCTGTGTGAACGTATGTGTGTGTATGTCTGTCTGTCTGTCTCTGTCTGTGTGTCTCTCTCTTTCTCTCTCTGTGTGTGTGTTTCTTTTTCTCTGTGTGTGTGTGTGTCAAGGCACAAAATAACCGGTGTCACATCGCAATTTGCGATGGAAAAAGAACAAACTGCGAGTCAAAATTATCTGTTCAAAGCAAAATGCGAAAGACCACTTTTTCTCTGAACCAATGCTACTTAATACACATCTGTCAATGTCAAAACATTTCACACACATATTCCGATGTATAATCCCTGATCTTCAATAATATTTCATCGGCCACCCGCCTGCCACCTAGCCCCTCGCCATCATGACGATTGCTTTTGTTTTGATCAGCTGAACAGAGAGATCAGATGGAATGCGCAATGTCAAACGCAATTGTAGAAAGGTATTTTTCTGCCATGGCCATGGAGATGCAGCCTAACAGAGAGGTCACTTGAATCAAGAAGGAGGGCCCACCACAGATCCAATTTAATCCAAAGAAGTCTGTGGACATATTTTTCTGTAAACCAAGGAGGGTAGCGGTTCAGCAATCTCAACAATAGTAAATATTAAAAAATCACCCAAGGCAAAACCCAATGGAATCCAAACACATTGGTACCGGTACTTTCTTGCTAGGGTTTGGGTGATTTTTCAAATTTTTACCATTTGAAATAATGTTTTCAGGCTTTAATGTTATACCAAAGTGTAAACATAAATAAAAGAGTCAAAGAATATTTGTATGTTTTCATGGTCTTTATTGAATATTCCTCGAGTCACTACATTACTATAATGCCAATGAATTGATGACACTGCACAGTTAGAGTTCAGTAATGTAATCTCACAAAGCTTGCTAGAAGTAGCCCGTGAATTGTTGGAAATTATTGCTACACATTTACCAAAATTGCTAATCATTTTTTAACATTGGTTAGCAATTTGCTAGTTAAGTGAAATTTTTTATTTTGTGCCTTGGTGTGTGTGTGTGTGTGTGTGTGTGTGTGTGTGTGTGCCTTGGTTATAATGGTGCTGTGAGTTTATTATAATTATAACAATCTTACTGTATCATTATAATAAAGACATTCTTAAAGTTAATAAAAGGGTTATTATTAATTAATTACAGTCTTCGCCATGAAAGGCAAAGCAATCTCTCGCACTCGCCTCCGCCTCAAATGTTTAAGACGAGCGGCGTATCAATCGCCTTAAATTTTAGCTATGAATTTGTTTAGTAATTACTCACCTGAACTACGTATGAAAATCAGACTGTGAACAAAGGTCTCAGAAATGTACGTGCAATAGCGATCGATAACGTAACATTATATAGTAATACATGGCACATTTGTACAAACATATTTAATAAGGAGAGCGATTGCTCGCCTGGCTCAATTAAGGTGAGTGATCTACAGCTCACCTTGATTTTACTCATGGCGAAGACTGAATTATGTTTATTACAGTGTCTGTGTTATTAGTTCATGTGACAAACAGTGGCAATTTGACTCACTCTTTGGAACACTGACATAGCATCAGCATAGCGACCATCATAAAACATGGCTTCCCCAACACAGTTCAGGAGCTGTACATTGTCTCGCAGACATGACTGAAAAACAAGAACATCATGGTTAATTTGGAAACATGACACAAAGTAAGGTCCATGATTCTCAACTAATAACAAACTATTAGCCAGCAGATGATATTTGATTTATTGATTCTAACACAAACTGAATTATTCACTTTAAAAACATTCCACGGTCTTTAGGTTGACTATGAGTTTTGTACTTTCTGGGACTACTGTAGAGAGGTAGTATTTAAAAACATTGACTGAAAATAGGACTGACCTTCTTTTCCATGTTTCGGAATGTAGATACAGCAGTGGTGTATTCTTTGGCTGCAAGTTGTGCATGTCCCTTCAACCAACCATGCAACCTAGAAAAACAACAAGGAGTAGATGAAAATAACTATAGTCCAGACAGCAAATTTTATGTAGGAAGCATAAGATTATAAGATGGAATACCAACATATTTACATTACATTACTTTATAATTCCAAAAGAATCGTGAAAACAAATCATTAGTCATTAAGAAAACAGCACACCTTCCATGTTCCTACATGTATGTACACCATCATAAAATTAAGTTTAAAAGAAAAGGAAAGTTGGTTTAATGACACTGAATGTATTATATAATCAGTGGTTATTAGGTGTCCAACATACGGTAACCAGGCATCAAAATAAGTCGAGAACGGTCGTTCGGGTTACCAGGATGTTACCACATGTAAGAAAAGTCAAGAACAGTGTTTCAATATTAACGGTAGTTTCGTTTCCGAACGTAAACCAGGCAATGCTTTCCAGACTTGCACGTTTCATTTTCTCGTAAGGTATTACATAGATGTTCATGCACACTTGTACAATTGCAAGCAATTATAGTAACTCTCTGTTTAAGCAGCATCTACTAGATGAATTTACTTGCGCGTTTCATTTTCTCGTACAAAATTGCACCGATTTTCTTGTGCACTTGTACAATTGCAAGGAATTTAGGCAATACGCGTTTAAGCAGTGCCCACTAGATAAATTTACTTCCGGATTTCGTTTTTCATACCAATGTTCGCATGCACCAATATATTTTCAGAATGATCACGTAGTAGTAACTGGACTTCAATTCTAACTTTCATATAGTTGAGGTAACCTATAGGTTACCAGACTATATTTTGTAGTAACCTGTAAATGGTTACCAGACACAATGCTTATTTTGATGCCTGGGTAACCAGATTGGTGTGCAAGACTTACGGAGGTGGGAAGGTGTTGTACAGGGTGCTTTCTTTAAGTGAACCTTCAATAGTAAATTTATTCTTACCGTACTAATTATTTTAAGTTTGATAGCCGAGGAGATCTTCCTAGTAAGTGCTACAATCAATGTATTAAACTTAATGTTAACACAAACATTACACGGTCTTTAGGATGACTATGAGTTTTCTACTTTCTAGGTCACCACACACACCCCATCTAATCTTTCCTGTGGCTACATCTATAGGGTTTCTACCAGAGGGTAAACCGGGTATGGCACTATACCCAATAGTTTTAGCAGATTTTATATTTTAAGTTAACCTTTTGACAAAATTAATGATTCTTATCATTACTGTATGACATTTATAACCCTAAACGTAACCCATTTTCTTTCTGGGAAAGGCCACACTCCCACCCCCATAACCCCAGTTGACTGCAGTTGTATTCAATTTCATAGCACAATATTCAAACATGCTGATTTATTATAGTAGAATAGTATTTATTGCCAATAGAAAACAGGATACACTTGTGAAACAAGAGCACAATGTAGAAACCTGTAAGAAAGCAATTTTTACCATTCCACATTGGCTCCATGAGGCAGGTTGTTTGTGATAAGAGAAGCAACATCAGCACCTTTCATACCAAGAGAGAGCAATCCGACTGCAGCGTCCAGAGCCAAGGGCTGTTCCCTGAAAAAACAAAAACATTTAATATGATTGTTTTGTTAACTGTTTGCTGAGGTTTACTACAATAGGAGCAAAACATAAGTGAAGAGTTTTCTCAAGGAACTATCGGTTTTGTAAGATCTAAATGGAGGTTTATGTATTTAGAACATTATAAAATATAATTTGGTCACAGACGCCATCTGTGATATTCTGGATGACAACATCCGACTATTTAGTATTTACAGAATCAATGTTGACAAACTGTACCAGCAATATTTTTTAATATGTAAGGACTTTAAGTTCAAACTGGATTCAGCAGAATCATTTTGGGGAGTGATTAATTGCTCCCCATACTTATATTATTGGGAACCATTTAAGATATTACCATCTTGATACCATATAAATTCTCATAATAAAGGGAGCTAAAAATTATTCTCCTTGAACTATTCTCAGTGGAGAGATATGGAGCAAGATGAAACTCCCCTTAAATGGTGAGGAATGATTTAAAAGATAATTTTAAAAAACAAACATTCCATGATTTGTAAGAACTTTGTGAACTGGAGAAGCAACATCATGTTGTGACATCACTTCCAAAAATTAAGTCATTACACTTGTTATTACATGGGTGCTTCATATGATTATTATTAACTCGGATAATAAAGAAAAAACTGACCTGAGAACATAATATTATGATGTTTATGAATATTGGGTGAAAGACCATGCAAACTAACCTGACAACCTCCTTGTAACAAGTCATGGCTGACCTGTCTCTGCCCTCGCGGAGGTTAAGTTTGGCCAGGGCGAGGTTCACCTTGGCTGTCCTCTGCTTTGTGCTGATACTCTCCAGCTAAACAAACGACATACATTTTATAATGTTTAGTAATGTTTTTCTATCATCAACCTGCCAGAGGGTAAAACGGGTATGGCACTATACCCAAATATTTTAGCAGATTTTGTTTTTTGAGTTGACCTTTTGATAAAATTAATGACTCTTATCATTACTGTATGATTTTCTAAATCCTAACTCTAAACCTAACCCATTTTCTTTCTGAGGGAGTGTGGTTGCATTCACAACACACATTGTAAATATTTAATTGCAGAGTGCTATACCCAAATATTTCTGTCAACATAAAAACGTTGTGCAGCACGGAGATTAATATCAGGACAATAAACAACTGGAGACATGTATTAATGGGTCAACCTTGAAAACACATATTAGATATAACACAAACCAACATTTAAAAAAAATGCTATGATTACTTTATTTTTCATTCTTTTTGAATATACACATGTATATTAATGTAACTTAATAGTATTCCCCTCACCTTTTTGTATTCAGTAAATTCATGGAAAGTGGTATAGCAGAACACAAATTGGTAATAATGGGAAAAGTAAGATAATTGAAGTTACAAATGAAATGTAGAAAACGTCACATCAGAAACTTACTTCGGGTTGTTCTACAAATGTTGACAAAAAATAAAACATGTTAATGTTTGACAGATCCCCTTCAGATTAGCAAAAATGACATTGCATATTGAAAGTTACCATTTGATAATGATGTTTACAAAAAAATACTAAAAACAAGTAAGGTTAAACAAAATAAATTTAGATAACGTATTGGTAAAATATGCATCTAAATTTAATTATAAGATTTGACCACCATAATATTTTGGTTCATATTTGCATGAACTAAAAAATAACTGCAGTCAATTCTTAAAGCAAAGAAACTCTTGTTCAGAAAAATTATACACTGTCAAATAGAGGAGCTTGAACCTCTGAAAATGTAAACATGCTAGTTAAGAAGAACAAAGGGAATAAACTTAAGTCACAAAATATTACATAAATGTCCAAAGATTGTCAAAGTACACTTGGGTAACAATTTCCATGTATAAAACTGGAGCAGTATGAAGCTGTTTACATGTCCCGTATGTGTGTGACAGTGTATCTTTGACATAAAACCCAAAACAATATGTTGTTGTTGTTTTTTAACGACGCACTCAACACATTATAATTACGGTTATATCCGTGTCGGACATATGGTTATGTCGAGAAAAAACCCAGTGGTTAGCTGACGGGGATCAATCCTAGACCGACCATGCATCAGGTGGGGCCAAAACAATATGGTTATACATTAAAACATTTTACCACATTTAGGGCTTCTGTCGTGCGCTTCAAGTGGTCAAGACACTGGTACAGTTTGAACTTCACTTCCACTTCAGACGACACATCCTATTTTAAGAATGAAAACCAATCACTACATATCATAATATTAATTATTAATAATTATATGTTATGGCATCATATGTTACTTGGACAAACAATGCTAGTTTTGTGTTGTTGATGTGCCATTTCAGTTGTAGAAAATGTGGAAATACTGTTCTGTTATTCTAAATGAAGGATTAACATCGTTTTTAGTAACAGGGCTTGTAAAATTGTTATAAAAATCCACTAACCATGGGATCAGTGACTTTAAAATTTTACTAGCCATGATTAAAAATTCACTAGTCCTACTTTAAGTAAATAAAATTTTACTAATAGGAATAAGCAAATATATCACCTAAAGGAGAGAGAGCTTAAAAGCCATTCGAGTGGGGGTGCGGGATATTCATATTTACAAAATAGACTCAAATGCAGCATTTGACAACTTTTGTTTCCACTAGACATCAGGCATAGTGATAGTAGTTATTTACTAGCCTAATACTGAATATTACTAGCCATGGGAGTGGGGCTACCATAATTTAGAAACCCTGAATAAAAACACATCTTGATTTGTATAAATGTTGTAGATGCTGATCATTCTTTGCTATCGTATCTGTCAAAATGGAATTAAATTACAGTGAAAGCCACCTATTACATATTTTTCGTGTGAGCAGATGCCAGAGAGAGCATAAGGTCTGAAACCTTAATTAAATATACAAGTAAATTAAAAAATTAACCAAAATGAATGTCATTCACTACTCACTGCAGGACTGCCATGCTTTCCCTTTGTCTTGTTGATGGCTTTCTTCAACTGCAGAGACTTTCGGTAAATGATCTGTTACCAAAAATAAACAAAAAATAGGTAATTAAATGCTTAAATCTACATGTGCATGGCAAGTGTTAAAAGGTGATCACTGTAACTCTATCAACAGAACAGGTTAGCTCTAACTGATGAATGCGGAAGGCTTACTATTTTATTTGTTTTAATAGGTTTATTGCAGGGTTATTTAGAGAATAACTAACGAGCTACGAGGAATTATGAATAATTTGTCCCGATGAATGAATGTTGTAAACCCGAGCCTTTGGTGAGGGTTTTACAACATTCATTCACAAGGGACAGATGATTCGTAACTTCTTGTAGCAAGTTGGTTATTTGATGCGACAAAACAGGTTCCCAACTATCGGACACAGATCAGTCGACCTGAGCACGCTTGTGATTTTCTGTGTGCAAATTTTACACGTCGTGCAAATGTCATGTGCTGAATGTAATATTTTTTCTGATCTGAATGCCAGCTAGGGTCTGATCTGTGTAATCGCAATGTCAACCTTAATGTCCTCAAAAACAAGGATTAAAATAAATTTAAACATCTTTTCAAACAAATATTTATTTACAGCACTTAATTTATATGGTTAATTTATATGGTTCCAAGAAATTACGTCATCATTTCTATTTGGCTATAATCTTATGAGACATTTGCAAATTCAATAGCACCAAAACCATCCTTTACGCTTCCAACCCCGGTCAGGCTGCTTGTGTTCACTTGCACTCATGACAGGTGTGAGCTTGTTTTGCATATACATGTATATGTTAAACACTATGACCTGACCTGATTATGGTGTGTAATGAATGTATTTCTATTACATACCTCTGCCTTCTTGTACTCCCCTTGGTGGAAAAGAGCATCACCATAATAAACCTGACATTGGTATTTCTGTGGGAATGACAGAACATCTGCATCTGGGTTGTTTTCACTTAACGACAAAACAAGTGATGCCTGAAAAAGTATAAGGTAGCATTAATAATTAATCATATTTATCCTACATCTTACACATGATATCTATGTCATAAACCCATGTGATAATTTAGAATATTAACCTGTGTAATAATTGAATGCAAATTTTCAAGATCTTTAGGTAATATGTTGTTGTCAATGAGTCATTTGTGTACATGCCAACAAGATCTGTATACCTGAGCATAATGTTTTCGTAAGATTCACTTAAAATACATGTCAAACTAATTTGAGCTAATCGTGATGATGTACATCATAATACCAATGGAGACAACAAAGTTAGTACTGTAATTTACTAAAAAAATTTATTAAAATGTTATTTTATAAATGTCATAGGATAATTAGAATTTGCTACTCATGGTTTTTAATATGTAAAATATCAACTTTGCCTACTTAATCACAAATGCTGGTCAACTCACCCCAAAACCAACTTGCCCAGTGTTTGGACAACTCGCATGACAGGCGTAAATAATTGTGACAAAATTAAAAACAGACATCAACAACTTTGGTGTCATTTTCTTTTATTTATTAATGTTATGTACAGTGAAACTCCACTATTATGATCACCTAAATAGTTTTATATTGGGGAGATTTTAATATCGGATAAATAATAATACATTACAATATGAACTGTCAAGTCTTATTTTGTGAGTTTGTCCCTTATTTCGTAAAGGAATGATCAGGCAAGGCTTATGGACTCTACTGGTGTGCATATTCAACAATATTTAATGTACATTATTGCTAAAAATAATGGTATATTAATTAAGAAAATGGTAATGATATGAGTTCACGAAACAGTGTGGGACGAGTTGACCAACTGTACTGGGAGCGAGTTGACCAACCGTGTTGGGGGCGAGATGGTTTTGGGGCGAGTTGACCTGCTACCTTAATTACTCCCAGTAGACGTGGGTGTGCACACAAACACACTGTAAACCTGGCACACTATCAAACAAATTTGCACAGGATTTGGTGGACTTTGTATTTAACTACTTCCAACAGATACATGTGTATCGATCATACCATCATACAATTTCGATTGACATGTTTTTGATACTTTGTAACTATACATGTATCACAAGATATTACGTCGCTATCAGCCAAGCCTCGTTCCACGAAGCAATCTTAGCCCTACTATTGACATAAATACCTACCATCGAGACTTAAATTTGTTCTAAGATCATCAGCCCGTTCCACGATGTGGTGTAGCTTACTATCGTTATAAATTAGTGAAAATGTTCAATTGGTACGAGGCAGTTGTAAGCCACTAACGTAGCTGTCAAATTGCAGTTAGATGCCGATTTGATAATTTTCTAAGAAGGATACTAACTCTGTGTAAAAATGGATCTGATATACCAAATACATTTTATGAAACTGTGATCGATGAAATACAGTCTAGGCCTAACGACCTTCACACAAAAATAAAGGCTGTTTGGTGGGAATTTTTGTTTTTTAAATATATAGTTCTGTACCTACATGTATGTCACTAGCAGGGCTTTAGATCTTACTAATTTGGGCACAACGGAAGGTCATTTTAGGTCAATACTAGTTATCATTATATATAATAGCTACTGGAGAGTTGTCAATATTCAGAAATGCATTTCTAGCTGTTTTAATGAAAATAAACTTAATATTTCAGTGGTTTTCTGGTGTGATATTTTGAGGTCAGTATGTTTATATGTAATTTGGGCATCTGTATTTTGGGCACAACGTTTATCGCTTCGACTTTAATGCAATCTAAAGCCATGACTAGTGTCAAAGTACTTAAGGTGACAATCTGAATTTTGGTGCCGTCGATGTGTAGAACAAGAGGATTAGACATTAACCTGTAACAAAAACATAATGTAAATACGTTTTCAAGGGACATACCCTAGTTTCAGTTCATGAAAATTAACATTAAGTTTAGTTTAATTTACAAACCTGTAACACATTTTGATAAAGTTACAACTG
This sequence comes from Dracogyra subfuscus, assembly GCA_016106625.1. Lineage (NCBI taxonomy): Eukaryota > Metazoa > Mollusca > Gastropoda > Neomphalida > Peltospiridae > Dracogyra > Dracogyra subfuscus. The sequence continues at coordinate 405 of JAECMU010247031.1, read as the reverse complement.
AGTGAAACATGAGTCTTTGACTTTGAAATGGTGAAATACCCTCTAAATTACTCTAAAATAGATTAAAACTCGACTACATAACTGTTACTTCTCAGAGGCACGTGCCTTTTAAAAATATGAGAAATGCATTTTGTGATATTAAAAAACAACAGGATGACCACAAACACTTCGAATGTACGGAAATGGATACTTTAAACAATAAAATTTAAGTAAAATATGATTTCAGTTATTAAAAAACACCTCTAATAGTCAAAACTATGTCTTAGTGTTTAAAAACTAGGGTATGTCCCTTTCAGTGAACACTGTCTATTGAGTATTAGTCTGGAAATTATTCAATCTTTATTTTACAAGTTACAAACATTTTATGATTATATTTTCAGTATAAGATTTTGATGTAAATTACTG
>JAECMU010247001.1:0-13690 GCA_016106625.1 Dracogyra subfuscus | reverse complement strand
CCCCTTCTTTTGGAAAGTGTTTCTAGTCTTCAAAAGTCGGCTAATACACGGCAATATACGGTAAGTGAAGTATGATTTCAGTTGTCAAAAAACACCTCTAATAGTCAAAACTATGTCTTAGTGTTTAAAAACTAGGGTATGTCCCTTTAAAAGTTGCAGCAAACTCAGGAATATCCCTTTAAAATGTTATTTTAGAATTAAGTGTTATATACTAAGAAGAATTAGCTACTCATGTTTTTTAATATGTAAAATATAACGTAAACTTCATCTAGTTAACTGCCATTTGTCACAGCACAGCCTTGACAAGTAAGGAAGGAAATGTTTTATTTAACAACACACTCAACACATTTTACTAAAGGCTGATAGGTACCGTGTTCGTATGCCAGTTGAGGCATGGTATTTTTAGTCCAAATACCAACTCCAGAGCCTGAGTAAGTGCTCTGCAAGGCTCAATGGGTAGGTGTAAACCACTTGCACCAACCAGTGATCCATAACTGGTTAAACAAAGGCCATGGTTAATGGTATCCTGCCTGTGGGAAGAGCAAATAAAAGATCTCTTGCTGCCTAGTATAAAAGAGTACACAGCAGGTTTCCTTTAAAAAAAAAGGTGTCAGAATGACCACGTTTGATGTCCAAATGCTGATGATAAGATAAAAAATCAATGTGCTCTAGTGCATGATGTCGTTAAATAAAACAAACTTTACTTTTTTATTTACGGCTATATGGTGTCAGACATATGGTTAAGAACCACACAGATCACACAGATATTGAAAGTGATATATTTGCCAACACAATACCAACCTATATCCTTTATTTATTTTTTTATTACAATATAAAATACTTGCAAAATTTAAGATAAATTTATATCCTTTTTTTTGTAATAAGAAATATTTTCCAAATTCATGATCAATTTGTATTTGATTTGTATCCATTTTTTCTGTAATAAGAAATATTTGTCAAATTCATTATCAATTTGTATTTGATTTATATCCTTTTTCTCTGTAATAAGAAATAGTTGTCAAATTCATTATCAATTTGTATTTGATTTGTATCCTTTTTTTCTGTAACAAGAAATATTTTGTCAAATTCATTATCAATTTGTATTTAATTTGTATCCTTTTTTTTTACTTCCATTAACACGATCTACATGTATATTTGCTGAAATATGGAGAAAAACATCTCAGTCGTGATTAATCAATGCAATGGTGATACAAAGATCACTTTAACATTAGCCTTGTTTAAAGTTGGCGTGTCCTTTCATACCAAACAGTGATTAATGGCAGGCTACGTTAAACATATCTGTATTATGAGAGATCATTGAAGACTGAAGCAAATTATTTTACAGATAGGTAAACAAGTCGCGAGCTGTAGATCAGGTCAACAAAGTTAACAACGGTATATCAGTCTCGACAGAAATGTTACTAAGCAAAAACAAGACCAACTAATACATGTATGTTTGATCAATTCAGGCCATCGGATTTCACGGTAACGTTCGTTACCGGTAGCGTGTCGGCAAAACCACGGAACCGAAATTTCGTTTCCCATGAATATTATGTCTATTAAAAAAAGAAAGAATTTTTTTTTATTTTACAAATAATAATGTTTCTCATATAAAACTACTGGAGATAGTTTTCAACACAATCACGACACCCGATTCGGATTTTAGTGTTCGCAAACAGATTGATGCATCTTGCACTCAGCACTCGCCGTGAGTCGGTGTATATCGGTGATGGTGCAAACGGCCAGTTGGGGACTTGATGATTTTCAGAACTATTGGGCATCATTAAACATCGACAATGATGAATCTCTACATTTAGTTTATTCAAGGACAGACACAAAGCCTCAAAACAGTCAGTTGGCTGGATTGGAACTTTTATTTGATGTAAAATATAATTAAAAAACACAGTCACCGAGTCAGTTGGCAAGACTGGAACCTTTATTTGGTGTCATTTAAAATAATAAGTCAGTTGGCAAGATTTGAACATATTATCCAACCTGTATAGCATTTTGACAATCCATTGCATTATGATATAAGAAATGGGTTCCCATAACTTGTTTTCATGGAACCTAAAAACAGGTTCCGGTGGGTTCCCATGATCTCAGGACACGGAACCCCAAAAGTGTTTCCCATGAAATTTGAAATCCTATGGCTTGCAATTGTGTGCTATTCAAGTATAAGACACACATTCAACCGTCAATATAATTACAAAATGGTACTTTGGTCTTGACAAAAATCTTACTAAGCAAAAAAGAAAAGCAACCAATATATTTTGATCAACTGTATGCTATTCAAACATAAGATACACATTCAACTATAAATACAATTATAGAATGGTACTTTGGTCTTGATAAAACAATATCTTATTAAAGGGACATTCATGTTTTTGACTAATAACATATTTCTACGAATAAACTTGCATATTAAATAAATTTTGTTGTTTAGAATATTAGTGGCTCTATATTAAACATGTTTCTGATCGTTCTAATATTTGTACTAGGTTAATTTTCATTTTATTTCCTAAAAAATATGTTTTCGTATGTCCAAAATTATTTGAAGACAAAATCCAGTTTGGGCTTCTTACAAATATTAAGATGACCAGGAACACATTGAATATACAGACACTGATATTCTAAACAAGAAAACATATTTAATATGTAAGTTTAATCGTAGAAATATTTTATTAGTCGAAAACATCTTACAATGCAAGCGGGCAGCATAGCCCAGTGGTACAGTGCCCGCCTGATGCGCGGTCGGTCTAGGATCGATCCCCGTCAGCTAACCACTGGGGTTTTTTTCTCGACATAATCATATGTTCGACGCCGATATAACCGTAGTTAAAATGTGTTGAGTGCGTCATTAAAAAAAAATAAAAAAAAAAATAAAAAATTAACTTACAATGCAGAAAACTCAGGAATGTCCCTTTAAGCATAAATAACACCATCTACACATAAAACTGTGATCAATTGTTTGCTATTCAAATATAAGATACACATTCGACTATCAACATGCAGTAGAATTTCTTTAAGTTGAATTTGGAAGAGTCAAATACATGTATACTGCAATAATCGAACCAACAACGAAGTCCCGAGTTATTCTTACACATTGTTGACCGAATGGTGAGGATGAACTACCTGATGGGTCAGACACTTTCTCGAGTGCCAACAACGGGGTCCAAGCCATCGTGATTCAACTGTATTTGTAGAACAATTAAAAGTTAAAGTTTGGTTTGCTTAAAGCACATTGATTTATTAATCATTGGCTATCAAACATTTGGTAATTTCTGACACAAAGTCTTTGAGTGAACCCTCTTCATTTTTTAATTAAAGGCACGAGGTCTTTTATGGGTACATTTTCACATACAGAACAGCACACATGACAACAGTTGAATAGCACTGGTTGCAACACAAATTAAAATGAAAATTAAACATCAGTGAGTCTATATACTACTGTGAAAAAATATATTTCCATGTGTTTAACTTTTCATGATTTTGCTAAAATGCACATTTCCTTGGGTACCTATATTTGTGGATATAAAAAAAAGGTTATATATATTTGTATTATACATGTAGGTATATACATGTATAATGTATTACATTTTTGCTATGTTCTTAAAGGTACACTGTTATGGAGTTAAGGACTTTATTTCTCTAATAATAATAATAATAATAATAATAATAATAATAATAATAACTAACAATTACATTAATTGTTGGAAACCCAATCTAGCTATTGCATCACATTAACTGAACCATGATTGAGTGAAATCCATGTCAATCCTCTCGGCAATTTTAGTTTTTGAATTATGGACCATTGCCATAATTCAATTATTTTTTACAAAATGTCATTAATTTTGGTTATTGAGATGGTTGAAAAAATTATATTTGGGAACAAATCAAGTTATTTTTGTTCAGGTAATACTTTGTTAGACCATTAAATAGGTCAGTGATCTGTGACAATACTCCTTTAAATTCACTGATTGTTCTTTACATTTGTTTGCATTTATCATAGTTTGACACCCAATAGCCAATGTATTTTTTATGCTGGGGTGTTGTTAAACATCTATTCTATTCTATTCATTGGCTGTTCTAGTCCTTGAATCACAAGAAAATAAGACCACCACAAATAAAAGTGATTTTACAGTAACAAATTTCATAGTACATGTAGTATAAAAATGGGAACGGTAAGCTTGACAGGTTATACCATGGATGCAGGTCAAGATTTTGTTGTAACCATCACATACCTAGGTTACCACACACTATCTTTGAATGACAAAACCATCACCCATGATAAAAACCATATCTCTGAACAATACAGAGCCAAACAGGCACCTGGCAAAACAGTGGCTGACTTCGCAAATTTCTGTCTCAACTTTAGCACAGCTCGTGGCAAGATCCTGTATGGAACAACACACCCCTCCACCACTGTTCAAAAAAAGACCGCCACACGCAGACCTGTCTACTAAATGAAAGTTTGTTTTGTTTAACGACACCACTAGAGCACATTGATTTATTAATCATTGGCTACTGGATGTCAAACATTTAGTAATTCTTACATAGTCTTAGAGAAGAAACCCTCCACATTTTTCCATCATTAGCAAGGGATCTTTTATATGCACCATCCCATAGAGAAAATAATACATACTACAGCTACTAAATCAAAACCAGCACAGGACAGAGCTCATAAGAATAAATACAGCCGTGATGACATGCACTCATGAATCACTATCAAAACAGTGATATGACACCATGCTTATTTTATTCAATGCCTAAATTAGGAAGAATAAAAAAAATGTATTTAATGATGTACTCAACATATTTTATTTATGGTTATATGGCATCAGACATATGATTAAGGACTATACACAGATATATACAGAGAGGAAACCTGTTGTCGCCACTTCGTGGGCTACTCTTTTCGATTAGCAGCATGGAATGTTTTATATGCACTATCACACAGACAGAATAGTACATACCAAGGCCTTTGTTACACCAATTGTGGAACACTGGCTAGAACGAGAAATAACCCAATGGGGCCACCGCAGGGGTGGGGAAAAAATAAAATTGTCAATTGGTTCCACTTGTCGTCACTACTGTGCGTGTTTGTGTGTGGTGTGTGTGGTGTGTGTGTGTGTGTGGTGTGTGTGTGTGTGTGTGTGTGTGTGTATGTAAAGGAAAAAGAAAGGAATAAAAAAAAGAACATTTAAAAGACAATATTTGATAAAAATAGTTGGGGGAGGGTGTTAAATCATAGTGAAATTTGTATAGTTTTATCTTGAATCATGAACGCAAAACTATAAACATTATTATTAGTTTTTTATCACATCAGTGAAAAAACCCACAATTAAATTGTATATATTTTACAAAATGGAATAAATAACATTAAAAAAAAAGGAATAAAAGTGATTAATTTTAATTCCCATACATGTACTGTATATGTATAAAAAGTATGAGTATTCAGTACAGTGTCCTGAAAAATTAACAAAAGATCGCACCGTAGATGCGTTTGACAGCCTGAGCTAGTGCATGTTTAGACAAATAGAGTATAACGTCATCACTGATTGGATGAAATTTGATCTCTTCTGGCTCTAGAGATAACAGTACATGTAGCTGTTTTGCTTACTCCCACTTGTTAAAAAACAAAGGTGGAAACCTTTAGTTAATTTTAAAATCCTTTATAATTATTGGATACATTATATAGTCAACAATAAATACATTTATTGATTATTTCAGGATATTTTATGCTATTTTAAGCAGTTTGTATTGCACAAAGGCCTTTTGCTTCGGACTAGGATGCCCAATCATAAGTGTTGACTATGATTATAACCAGTTGCAAATTCTGGTTCTTTGTTTTACTTGGAGTGTAATATCTTGATAGCTCTCTAAACCAAGAATTGTGCTATCGTTAACATCTGTTTAATCTCCTGACCGACTCAGTGACTTTGACAAATGAGTAGCCGAGTGACAGGTGATTGACACTACTGTAGGTCCGACTTAAGTGACTGGCGAAATACTTAGACTTTAAAATCACAAAGTCTGAAACGCCAGCCATATTGACCACTGTTTATTAATTATTTTAAATCATGCACAATATACCAATGTCTGGGCAGGCCGGTCCACTGACGTATAGAAAATTGTTCCAATGATAGAAATGGACAGGTGCTTCGGACTGACAAAAATGACAAAAGTGGGACCAGCAAACACATGTTTAAAAAAAAAAAATTCAGTCTCAGAGATCGAGAATCGGTCCCCGACTGGGAAAAAAGGGCTTATCCCCACCTCTAGGCCACCGACAGGGATCGATTTTAAACCAAGCACGCATCAAGTGGGCTACATCCTGTCCTGCCTGAATTAGAGAGGTGAATTCCACATTACAGTGACAAGACGTTCACTGTCTTTTTACACGTACGCAGACTTAGTCAGCCAGGTGATTATTTAAGATTTCTGTCATCGTGGGAGTGCAGACAAAGAGTTTACTTATTTTCAAAGTATCGTATAACAAATCACATTGAAGAATGGATTTATTTAAAGACATTCTCCCGAGCTTGTGGACATTGATAATTGTATCATGTTCACGACATGTTTACAACTTATTATAATATATCATTTTCGTTAACTAAAATTACACATTAATGATATTTTTCTGTTTAGAATATCAGTAGAGCTCTGTATATACAAGGTGTTTGTTGTTGTCCACATGTCTGCAGTAGCCCAAACCAAACCAGCCTACAGACTTTTAAATCTATCTTAGTGCTATGATATTGTAAAACCGTCATAAGCTATGACATCACAATGTTACATGCAAATATCTACAACAATTTATAACATGATAGTGCTAAGATAGCTTAGAAAAATCAGGCCCCAGATTTTTCTTTCCAATAACTTTGTATGTATGAAAAACTATATATTACAGTGTAAAATGAAAATTGACCGATGTGGAGATTAGCACATGACTGCAAAGACATCAGATATACAAACATTAGTATTGTAAAGAAGAAAATGTATTTAATGTGCAGTTTTAATCACCCTAAAAAAGCAAACATCTTACAATGCCTGCAAACTGAGGATAGTGCCTTGAAAGGTACAATATCCTATAAAAAAAACCCAGTCAATATCATTCTATGAATATCATATTTCTGAGTGACACTTTCAATCTCTAGCTTACAGTATTAATTTTATACTTCTGGGCAGGGCCCAATTTCATAAAACACTGTAAGCCTAGTTTTGTATATAAACACAAATCTATGACTAATTCTTATTACTGTTAAAAATACAATAAATATAGTTTGAAGTATATATATTTCATTTTCATTTGTCATTAAAATTTGAAGTAATGATGTCATTTGCTGCATGAAATATATCTCAAGCACATGTAAATGTATGACTGGTATAACTGATATGTCACAAGCATGTAATCTGTATGGTGATATGTCATATGCATGTAATCTGTATGGTGATATGTTAGATGCATGTAATCTGTATGGTAATATGTTACACGCATGTAATCTGTATGGTGATACGTCACATGCATGTAATCTGTATGGTGATATGTCACATGCATGTAATCTGTATGGTGATATGTCACATGCATGTAACCTGTATGGTGATATGTCACACGCATGTAATCTGTATGGTGATATGTCACATGCATGTTATCTGTATGGTGATATGTCACATGCATGTAATCTGTATGGTGATATGTCATATGCATGTAATCTGTATGGTGATATGTTCCATGCATGTAATCTGTATGGTAATATGTTACACGCATGTAATCTGTATGGTGATATGTCACATGCATGTTATCTGTATGGTGATATGTCACAAGCATGTAATCTGTATGACAAAGAGCTTGATGTGTGGTTGTTCTAGGATCGATCACTATAAATGAGCCCATTGGGATATTTCTTGTTCCATCCAGTGCACTACCACTAGTATATCAAATGCTGTGGTATGTGCTATCTTGTCTTATACACGTTATGACTACAAACATTTACAGCACTTAAGAACAACCCATTGCTCCTGAGCTACATCCCGCCCCATGTATTGATGGATATTAAAACAAGTATTTACTTTTGCTGCAGTGATGTCACTTCCTGGTTGTGCTGCTTCTCCAATAGATGCGTCTCTCTCTGCACAGCCTCCTGCATCTCACGGCTGCCGAGGCTGACCCGCTTTCCAAGATCTTCTCTGAAACAACAAAGATCTCTTCAAATTCTCGGAAAATTACAATACTCAAACCTTCTTGCTTCTTTGAAACAAAACCCCCCAAAATACAAACAGTTAAAAGTTTGTTTTGTTTCATGACATCACTAGAGCACACTGATTTCTTAAACATTGCATGGCTATTGGATGTCAAACATTTGGTAATTTTGACGTAAAGTCTTAAAGAGGAAACCCACGACATTTTTCCATTAGTAGCAAGGGATCTTTGTATGCACCATCCCACAGACTTTGATAAAACCAGTCATGGTGTACTGTCTGGAATGTGAAATCACCCAATGTGTTCACCAGTATATTCAAATATATGAATTTCTTTTATTCTTTAGTATATATTTAAATACAACAAGACTGCAGCTTAAAGTTATGCACTTCTCTTTTCAATGAAACACTGCTTCTATGTAATATTATTAAAGATGAACTTTGCACTATTAAACCAAGAGGTTTATGCCGCCTTTCTGTACCAACCTCACATGGTATGTCTTAAATAATTGCCGGGATTTAGTGTTAGTGTTGCAGACAGATCGGCAGATTTACTTCTAAACCTATTACACCTTCAGACACCCACACCATGACATCTGTCAGTTCTAATCATGTTACATGATCTTTGAATAATTGCATTTAATCGTTTCCAGTATGGCTTTCTCAATGTCTCAACTACTGTAGGTTATTATAAACTGTACACATTTATATATTACTGAAAAAAAAGTTATTACAATAATTAACAACATTCTTTAATCTAACATGCATGTATTTGATTTTACTTTTGCTTATTGTTAAACTGCAGATAATTTATATATTATTGAAAATGACCTATTATGTTATTGCAGTAACTGACAACTTTCTTCAGTCAAACATGAATGTATTTGATTTGTTTTGTGTATATACATACATTCGATTCGGTGCCATAGGTTCGAGTTCCAGCAACGGCATGGGACAATTTGTGAGGTTGGAAAGGATTTAATTATCCCCTGTGCCAGTGCGTTAATATCTATGTGTGTAAGTGTACCTCGACATACATACAATTTTTTTTTTATATAGATATTCATACATCAATACATACATAAATAAATACATCAATACATACATACATCAATACATACATCAATACATACATACATACAAACATACATACACCAATTTTTTAATAGAAATTATTAACCAAATGTTCTGCATTTTCCTCTCTCCTTGATGATGTACCATTGACATGTAGACAGGCATCAGAAGTGGAAAGAGGTGAGTGCGAGTGGATGACAGTTATGGTGGGTACTGTCTCGTCCCTTAACCGGCCACCATTCCACTTTAAGCAAGAATTAATCATGTTCTCCCCGCCATACCATTAGTGGGATATTTTCCAGTGCTTACCAATCACTACACATATCTGCCACCTTTCTGCCACTGTAACGAAGTACTGTGCTATAAGTTGTTGTCGAACAGCAGGGAGTATTTGGTTTTAAAAACTTTGTGACAAATAATTGCTAAGATTTTAAGAACAGGGCCCATATTTTCGAAGCAATCTTAGTCTAAGAAATCATAAAATTATCGTAAGCTATGACGTCACTATGGCGTGTGCTGTAGTGACATCACACCCTACGATGTTTTTACAATTTCGTAGCGCTAAAAGAGCTTCGGAAATATGGGCCCTTATTAGTAAATACTATCAAATTTAAACATTGTTTTACAATTGTTGTTCCAAGACTTTCTTAGCCAATCACATCACAATATTGAAAAATGCCAAATTCCTGGAAGTTCAGAGGATGTTCCCAAGACAGGTGTTCTGGATACTTCAGTGGATGTAAGCATGTGTCAAATAATTTTGTCATGTTTGTGAGAAAGTACATATAAAAGATTCCTGGCTGCTAATGGAAAAATGTAGCAGTTTTTCTCTATGACTATCTTCCAAATGTCTGACATCCAATAGCCGATGATTAATAAATCAATCTGCTCTAGTGGAGTCATTAAACAAAACAACCATTAACATTTAACTTTAATGGTTGATCAGGGCCGATCATCCTGACTGTTGCCAAATTAGCCAATTGCTAAATTTTATACAAAGTGGATGCAACATTTAGTTTTTTGCTAATTAAAATATTCCTTAAATTAACCACATTAAAATAACTTTCAAGGAAATATGCTACATCTACATGTACATACCTGAAAATGAGCTAAACCAAAATTAGTTTTAGTACGAGTCCTGATTGACTGACTTTTTCCGGTTAAGATTGAATTAAGATTCAAGCGCGCTGTTCTGGGCATACACGTCAGCTATCTGGGCTGTCTGTCCAGGACAGTGCGTTAGTTGTTTGTGATTAGTGGGAGAGAAGGTGTAGTGGTCTTACACCTACTCACTGAGTCAATAAAACTCGCTCTGTGTGGGAGCCGGTACCGGGCTGTGAACTCTGTACCTACCAGCCTTATATCCGACCATATAACCATAAATAAAAATGTATTGAGTGCGTCATTAAATAAAACATTACCTTATATCCGATGGCTTAATCACGACACCAACGAGGCCGGTGATTGATTAAAAGAATCCTTCATATGTGTCCATGTGGGACAGGGCTATTCCACCCGAGGGTACATAATTTGTTGTCAGAGACGAGGCTTGCCGAGTTCCTGGCATCATATTATGTACCCGAGGGTGGAATAGTCCTGTCCCACATGGATACATAATGGAGGATTATTTTTCTCCCATCTAGTAAATGAAAAACAAGCATTTTGGGAAAACGTGAAAAACCTACATTTTTCTTTTTTATCTTACAATAAAATAATCATAACCACTGAAAAGATTGTACCCAAAAATGGTTTATACTAAAAGTATAAACCGAAAATGATAGTATAATTTCATTATGACAGCAGGTTTCCTTGTTTTTATGAAATATAAAAAGAATTTCTTGCGTTATTTTGCCGTTTATGTGACGTCACCCATTGTTAATATCAGTGCAAACAACAGAAGTCAAGTGGTCATGCAAGATAAATTTATTCCGCATGGGCTGACATCATGGAATGAACCTGTCTTACATGGCCAGGGATGGAAGAACTGTTTTTCCCCAGAAATGACATTCCTTTCTTGTATTTTAACGAACCTGTGCTGCTGCTCCCTGGCCGCCAGAAGTTCCTGTAGCTGCTGCAGCTGACCTTTGAGCGAGGTCACCGAGTGACGCAACATCTCTGCCTCGCGAGTCATCGCGGCACACTTCATTTGGGCTTCTTGCAGCTTCTTGTGCTGCTCGGTTGATTCAAAGAAAAGAAAGAAAAGAGAGAAGAAAGATAAAGAGGTTTTTTTTGACATTTTGAGACATTTGTATAAATTCACGAGCTATCAATGTATCATTTCAAATCTGTCTTCATGAAGCCATATGATGTTTTTAATATTACATTAACAGTTGTCTTGTTGGTTTCTTTTTTGTGTGGTAAAAACATCTAACAGTATCTCATAACGGCAACTTGATTTAATATGGCACATGTTCATAAAGTGTAATTCTGCAGATACTCTTGTTAACTGAAAGATTGCCACAGAGTTGTCCAGTATCAGTGACATATACAGGAGGCCCAGCGCTCAAGGACAAGTTGACTGTCGTCTACTATCACATCATGTTCATCTAATACTATGTGCAAAAAACCAGTCTTGTTAGCAACTGCGATCAGCCTTTCTTCTGAACATGCCTCAGGATTTGAAATGATTACATATATCACCCACCTCTGACTAGCTATTTTCATAAGGGACTCACGAAACCCATCTTTTCTGATATATGATTAAGACATATATTATATTACAATATACATGTACAAGACTTTAGTACAAATGTTGTAAAGTACATTATTTTGTTAGGTACAGATAATACAAAGAACACGGTTATATGGTTCATTCTGTCATGAAGTACATTCTCTTTTAATGCATACATAAACTTTATAACGTACATTCTCTTGTAATGTGTAAATATTCTAAAGTATATTCTATTGTAATGAATGGATATTATAAAGTACATTATATGAAAATGTCTGGATGCTATAAAGTAAAGATCATGGCAATGTCTGGATGTCTCCCCCGGGGTTGCCATGCCACGATGTGAACAGATCAGGCCCTTTTCAAGGCCCCTATGGGCAACCTAGGGAGACACCTCAGCACCAACTAGGACCCAATAACAAGCTATTCTACTAGACTAGGCATGCCATAAAGTATATTGTGTTGAAATGTTGAAATGGATGTTATAAAGTACTTTCTATATATGTGCTGAAATGTCTGGATATTATAATCTGCATTTTTTTGTAATGTCTGGATGTTATAAAGAACATTCTAATACATATAATGTATGCATGTTATAAAGTATATTCTGTTTTAATGTCTGGATGCTATACAGTACATTTTATTTTAATGTCTGGATGTTATAAAGTACATTCTACTGTAATGTGTGGATGTTATAAAGTACATTCTACTGTAATGTCTAGATGCTGTAAAGTACATTTTATTGTAATGTGTGGCTATTATAAAGTACATTCTATTATATTGTCTGGATGTTATAAAGTACACATTCTACTGTAATGTCTGGATGTTATAAAGTGCATATTCTACTGTAATGTCTAGATATTATAAAGTACACTTTACTGTAATGTGTGGATGTTATAAAGTACATTCTACTGTAATGTGAGGATGTTATAAAGTACATTCTACTGTAATGGCTGGATGTTATAAAGTATATTCTACTGTAATGTGAGGATGTTATAAAGTACATTCTACTGTAATGTCTGGATGCTGTAAAGTACATTCTATTGTAATGTCAGAATGTTATAAAGTACATTCTACTGTGATGTCTTGATGTTATAAAGCACATATTCTACTGTAATGTCTGGATGTTATAAAGTACATTTTACTATAATGTCTCGATATTACAAAGTACACTCCACTGTGATGTCTGGATGTTGTAAAGCACATATGCTACTGTAATGTTTGGATGTTATAAAGCACATATTCTACTGTAATGTCTGGATGTTATAAGTACATTTTACTATAATGTCTCGATATTACAAAGTACACTCCACTGTGATGTCTGGATGTTGTAAAGCACATATTCTACTGTAATGTCTGGATGTTATAAAGTACATTTTACTATAATGTCTCGATATTACAAAGTACACTCCACTGTGATGTCTGGATGTTGTAAAGTACATATGCTACTGTAATGTCTGGATGTTATAAAGCACATATTCTACTGTGATGTCTGGATGTTATAAAGTACATATTCTACTGTGATGTCTGGATGTTATAAAGCACATATTCTACTATAATGTCTGGATGTTATAAAGTACATATTCTACTGTAATGTCTGGATGTTATAAAGTACATATTCTACTGTAATGTCAGGATGTTATAAAGCACATATTCTACTGTAATGTCAGGATGTTATAAAGCACATATTCTACTGTAATGTCAGGATGTTATAAAGTACATATTCTACTGTAATGTCAGGATGTT
>JAECMU010246812.1:0-10657 GCA_016106625.1 Dracogyra subfuscus | reverse complement strand
ATGCTTGTATTTAAACTTAGAACTTGATTGTATACGATTGAAACCAGACATAGCAGCTTTAACTAAAGCCATAGCAAAACAAGGCCAAATAAATGACAAACCTCAATGGATTCTGCCTGTGAAGAAAGTGTCGACACTCGAACTGAAGACAGTGGCGCTATTGTTGTTAACTTGACATCTTCGTTATGCACATAGAATGCTGGATAGAAATCAACAGTAACTGGTGCAGACTCCACCTGTGGTTGTTCCCCTTGAGTGAAAACGGTGGCCTTGAGGCGAACCTGTGTGTTCAGTGTACTGATTTTGTGACTCTGCCTGTTGATGACCTGTGATACACGACATACGTGCTCTGCTGCAAACAAAAAATATATATATGCACGAACAAACTGGCCCAACATTTGTCAATGCATGAACATTTTAACACTGTTACCTAATAATTTGTTGCAGATGCCATATTGTTTACCTCTCCATACCTCTCTGTGTTTATACTGTTTACTCTAATACCTCTCTCCATACCTTTATACTGTTGTATATTATCTCTCCATATCTTTATACTGTTAAAACTCATTACCACTGTGTTTATACTGTTAATTCTATTACCTCTCCACATCTTTATACTGTTAAAACTATTACCTGTGTGTTTATACTGTTAACTCTATTACCTCTCCACATCTTTATACTGTTAAAACTCTATTACCTGTGTGTTTATACTGTTAACTATATTACCACTCCACATCTTTATACTGTTAAAACTCTATTACCTCTGTGTGTTATACTGTTAACTATATTACCACTCTCCGTATCTTTATACTGTTAAACTCATTACTTCTCTATGTGTTTTTACGCTGTTAAGCTCTACAACCTTGCCAAATCTTTATACTGTTAACTCTCTGTATTTTTATACTTTTTATTATCTCTATCTGTGTTTATATTGTTAAATGTATTACCTCACTGTGTGTTTATACTGTTAATTCTATCTCCTCTCTGTGTGTTTATACTGTTAAATGTATTACCTCTCTATGTTTTTATACTGTTAACTCTATTACCTCTATCTGTGTCAAATGCTGCAAAAACATGGAAGACCTCGTCAACGTTAATATCCAGCATGTGAGTCGTAAACTCCAGATGGCAGTTGAAGGGCAGACTGGGTGGAGTATAGTGCTTCTGTTTCACAAGGGCACTGCAGTTTTCACCTGGAGAAACCAGACGGAAACCATAGATAGAACAACAGAACAAGAATTCTGTGGAATTAAATATCTAACCTACCATAAACCTATTCGCTGAAAGTTGCGTCCATAAGAGGTTCCTATCAAAGTATGTTTTAAAAAAGACAAGCCAACAAAAACAAACTAAAACAAAAAAATATAAAAAGAAAATTCTGCATGCACCATGTTTTATTGATCTAGAACTTATAGTATGTGAGAAATTTAGCTGTTTTATTGATCTAGAACTTATAGTATGTGAGACATTTAGCTAAACACAAATGTTGATGCCACTGTTGGAAACATATTACTTATATCTCACATTTTTACTTTGTAACGGTAAGACAAAAATCTCAATTTTTTAATAAAAAGTTAATATTAATATTTATAGTCCGTCCGACATTGATTGCATCAAATTCTGAGCTGACTGATTTGTAAATTGTACAAACAAATTGTATTTCTTTGTTTTTTCCAAAATAAATTTACTTTTTTTCTTATGTCAAACCAAACATATATTGTGGGGGTTTTTTAAACATTTTAATAGAAACGGACTATAGGTTACAATATTTGTTATCAATAAATGATGAAAATAATTTGGGAATGGAACAAAGAACTCCATTTTAAGGCCACCCCCTACATTTTATAAACACAATTTTTATTATATATTTTTTAATATGACATAAACATAATACAGTGAAACCCCTAAAAAGCGCACTAAAAAAAACAGGAATTCCCTCAAAACAAGATGTTTTTCAGTAAGAACATAACGTATCTAATCCATACACCCAACTTTGGTCCTGAGGGTGTCTGGGACAGTGGAGTTTTACTGTACTTTAAATATTTCCAAATTGTTAACAAAGAAGAAACAGAAAGATAGATGGTTACTTTTACAGTATTTAGAATTAATTACTTTTTTTCATTACAATGCTGATCTAGTTTTCCAGCAAAGGGAACTAACCAAAGACAAGAGTAACCAAAATCAGACATCTACAATATGATATTGCTTTTCCAAAATATAATCTATCTATTTCAATTTGTGACAACTGCAGGCAAGATATCTCACCCGACATCACGCCAGTCGATATACTGTAAACTCTATACAGTGCATTCCCCAATTAATATTTCCCGCCGTTTTGCATGACATTCACCTAAAAGACTTTATTAACAGGAAATGGCAGACAACTCCTGTTATCTTTAGATTTTGTTTGAAAAAGTGACTTTCGGCAAGTATTTTCTCTTGACAATGGCGGCACATCGTGGTAATTTTCAGGGATCGGTAGCTGATTGTGACGGCTAATTTGATTGTTTTACCAATAACGTGAATATGAATCCAACTTTTTTAAAATTCTGGTCAGAACATAAGAAAACATGACTTTTTTCATTTTTTTGCCTAATTTTAATCAACATTAACCAATACAAAATATCATTAAAATTTGAAAAATCTATATAAATTATACATGTCATCAAAGACTGCATTAACCTACAGCAGCTGAGGGAGACTACCTAGACAACTACAACAACTCCCAGAAGAAGCTGTAAGGCACAAGAAATGATCTACAAAGAACAGTATCGTTCAGTCAACAAGTGAACGAAAAGAAGAAGAAGAAACACAATATGAACTTTATTTTATGTATTTATAAAACACTTAAGCAAATATATGTGAGTAAAAATTATGAAATTGTACCCACTCAACATGGTTTTTGTCAAAAAGTAATCCAGTAATATTTAACCTTTATCTAAATGTATGAAAAATAAAAGAGAAAAGAGAAAATTCAATTACCAAAAATGTTTGGCCCATTTCCGAACATCACTGGAAAATTGACAGCATCGCTAGGTCCAGGCACATTGGTGAGGTATTTTACTGGACATGCAAGGGTTACTGTTGATATAGGCTGGACAATTATCTAAATCATAAATTTTTTTAAATAATAAACAAGTGCACTGTAATACAATATTTTGTCTGTCACATATTTATCACACAACCATGTCAGTGTATAAACAAGAAGCAATGCTTTTTGTGTTATGAGTAAAAACAACAAGCAATGCTTTTTGTGTAATGAGTAAGGTTAAAAGTTTGTTTTGTTTAATGACATCATTAGAGATCCACAATTTCTTAATCACTAACTGTAGTATGAGAAAGAAAAAAAATACATTTTTCCATCAGCAGCAAGAGTCTTTAATATACACTTTTAAAAAAAAAACACAAGACA
This sequence comes from Dracogyra subfuscus, assembly GCA_016106625.1. Taxonomy (NCBI): domain Eukaryota; kingdom Metazoa; phylum Mollusca; class Gastropoda; order Neomphalida; family Peltospiridae; genus Dracogyra; species Dracogyra subfuscus. The sequence goes on along the minus strand of JAECMU010246812.1, from coordinate 7,245 downwards.
GCATATTCCATGGCCTCTGATTACCAACTTTGGAGCACGTTTATATTCCTCATTGAATCATTTTCACTGAACATTGTTTGACTCAGAACATGTACATGAATCGAAATGGAAGCATGTTTAACACACTATAAATATAAATTAATATGTGGGACATAACATTTGTGTAACTGCAGGCTAGTTATATTCAATGTTGGGCTAGTAAATAACTACTATTGCCATGCAGGACAGCTAGTGAAAAAAAGAAATAAGTCAAATGTTGCAGTTAAGTTGATTTTGTAAATATGAAATACTGCCCCCACCCCAACCCCTCAATGTTAGTGTTTTATGTTCTATCTCTCCCTTTAGGTCACATATCTGATTATTACAATTATTTAGTAAAATTGTAATAACTTAAAGTAAAGTAGGGCTAGCAAATTTTAAATCATGTCTGGTAAATTTTTTAAATCACTGATCCCATGGCAAGTGGATATTATAAAAACTCTAGAGGCCCTGGTAACTTGGTTGAATGAATTACTTTTCATGACAAATTAAATGTATGTATTGTCAGGCAATATTTTGGTTGGGATGATTTAGGAGATCCACTGTGACCCACCTTTAGGTTAGAGATTGTAGTTTTTTTTTAGAAACATAATTGTTAAAATTTATAATGGAAGTAAATATACAAACATTAAACTCTATATGTATTTGTCTCCAATGTAAAAAAAAAAAATGAATGCTAACAATATCACAACAACATGTGATCTATACAAACAGAATTTAAAACAAACATTGAAGAATGGTATTTACCTCCCTGTACGTAGTGATGTCGGTGGAAACATTATATACAATACTTGTTTTGCCAAGTCGTTCTGCTGTTGCTATGCCATTCTCTGAATTAATGTTCATCGAGGGATTTCTTGACTTCCATTTTCCTAAATGACCTAAAAATATGTTATCGATGATATCAATGTTATATTTTTAAACACTGACAAATGACCCAAACATATAAGAATTGTTTGTAAATTTTTTTGAATTTATGGAACAAATTGCATAAAATCACGTAGAGTAGTGAAGCAATTTTCTACCAAATTTGTAACTTTTATACATGTCAAACAACACAACTTATTGAGTTAAAATACACATACACTAATTTTATAGGTCCTTTCGATGACAAGGTTTAGTTAATAACGTCATCTTCTGAGGTTTAGCAAAGGATAACATTAATTTGTTTTTAGTGACGTCTTCCAATCGGAACAGAGTAAATTGTATAACGGCGGGAAGTTTTTAATTATAAAAAGTGAACATTGAGTTAAAACAAGTAATATCTGTGCCTCAGTTTCCACCTTGCTATGCAAGTTCCAGAGATAAAAATTTGCGTAATGTTTTCAAATTAACTAATCAATAGCCTTGCACATGCTGTAACCTAACAGTGGTGCAATATTCTCTTTGATAATGGCCAATACAGCACAAATTGAAATTGAGTAAAAGTCAGTAGTATCTATCTGTGATATTTGTATTTTTGCACAGTTCTTTATACTGTTTTTATTTAAATCTTGCATTTTTCTATTGATGTTCATCATCACCTAATTTGTTTGCATTACCATAGTTTGAAACCCAACAGCCGATGTATTTTTCATGCTGGGGTGTCAAACATTCATTCATTCATTCAACTCATCAATATTTTTAAAACATAATGTTCCCTGTCAAGGTGCAACACTAAGTAGAGAAATAATAAAATGACATTGAAGTGTAATACATTTGGAAATAAATCAAGTCTCCATGTGGTACATAACAAAGAAAAATAGGACGTACCTGTCTCTGAGACGAGGGGTGTGTTGAAGCAGATGACGGAACCCAGTGTGAAGTGAGCCTGTGATGGGGAGACGGCAAAACCAATCGGAATGTTTATATAGTCCGCCATCCACGGGTTCTGATTGTCCCACACCTGGGGAAAAGTAGTACATTTCAGTTAAAGATAATGACGTATCACACCTGAGAAGAGGGCCTAGTAAGTTGGCAAACCTGTGCCCAATCCTTTTGTTGTTTATGCAATAAAAAGTTTTCAATAAAAGAAAATACACCCATTGCATTTAATACAATTACAATAGTCTCCGAGGTGATGCACTCGGTACTAAAAACAAACGAGGTCTGGTGCTTAGAAAACATTTAAAGTCTAGACTCAAGATTCTAACAGAGTCTGAGACACTAAATATCACGACAACACCATACAAATTGCATGTGTGTGACGTCATTAGAGACAGAGTTTGGACGTTTTATAAGCACGGGCCCAGGTCTTTGCAATCTTTCAAACTGTGTTCATAAACATCCACTCCAGGTGTAGGTAACTGTATGAGACAATGCCAGTTTAGTGTTCATTTTTATTTAAAACCCTGGAGCATGAAAAATTGCACTCTTCAAAATACTCAGTTACAGGGGAAGTTTGTTTAAACTAAGTGTTCCAAGTCTCAACTCAAGTTCATCATGAAACATTACCTTTAGAATAGTGTGTCCTGGTTCAATTGTCCTCACCACCAACGTGCTGTTGTCATTACCTTTGGAAACATGGAGCAAATCGTATCTGAAGAAGAAATAGCACAAATAACTGTAAATTTTTAGTTGCTGCTTAACTTTTAGAGTAAATATTTCATTCAACACATAGATACGGGAAAATTAAAGAGATAACTAGAGAACAATAACAAAAACTAAAGACTTACAGAGCCGAATTTACAAAAAATGTCTTACATGTGTGTACCTACAAACATTTACATTGCTTAAACACCTGCGTTACACACATGTAACTACATACCTTTACAATGCTTAAACACCTGTGTTACATGCATGTACCTCCATACATTTACAATGCTTAAACACCTGTCTTACACACATGTAACTAAATACATTTACAATGCTTAAACACCTCTTACACACATTAATACATTTACAGTGCTTAAGAAAAACTGATTTTGTAAATTCTGCCTCCAATGTTTTTCTTATGTACAGTTACCTACTGATTTTATTTCATACTTTTAATTACAATCAATGAACTGGGGCTATATACTGCATACACAACATAAAATATTACATTAATGGTTAATGTAGTTAACAATTTATCAAATTGTATACAGAATGTACATGAACAGTGAACTTTTTTATGAGACAAATTTAGCAATTCTTGAATAATTTTAAGACACTGATGGAGGATGAAAATTTCTGTATTTTATTATGTCAATGATCAACTAATTATGTCCAGTTGTCTAAAACCATTACCTGCTACATCTGAAGTTCAGGTGTAAATTTGTCGTGTAAAATGACTCGCCCAGGTCATCGTGGTAACTGACCGAGAACTGTAGTGTGGTTCCCACGGGAATGCTGGTGAGGTGTTTCGATGCTGTCCGCAGTACAGTGTCTGCATTCAGCATCATGTATGACACAGTCTTCACCTACAATAAAAAAAAAAGGGTTTAAATGTATATAATTTAAAAAGAAAACATACTTGAACGGATGAAGAAAATCATATTTTATGCTGAAATATAAAAAGTGATTCTTTATATGAGCAAATTGATGTCAAACTAGTCACTGTAAAGGTCACTTGACCTTTTACTTTACTGTGTGTCCCTCCACCCCCACCCCCAATCCGACCAATTCCTATGTATATGTGTTATTTAACTAAATACATTTTATTTACAGCTATATGTGGTCAGACCTATGGTTAAGGACCACAAAGATATACAGAGAGGAAACCTGTTGTTGCCATAAATAAAATGTGTTGAGTGAATCATTAAATAAAACATTTCTTTCCTTCAGTTTGAATCAAAGGTGCAGTCTGTACCAATCTATCTTCCATGGCCTTCATTTTTAATAAAGCAAGACTACTCAAGCTAATATCATCACTAGTTTGGGTTGGTAAATAAAATTAACAAAACAGAAATAAACCCTCATAATACTGTCGATAAGGAATGAACAAACATAACGAACAAGTAAATAAAGAATGCATGAATGGAACGGAACGAGCAAATGAGCAAACAAACAAACAAACGAATGAACAAAAGGGAACAGAATGAACAAACGATTGTTTTTTGTTTTGTTTAACGACGCACTCAACACATTATTAATACGGTTATATCGGCGTCGGACATATGGTTATGTCGAGAAAAAACCCCAGTGGTTAGCTGACGGGGATCGATCCTAGACCGACCGCGCATCAGGCGGGCACTGTACCACTGGGCTATGCTGCCCGCTATGAACAAACGAATGTCTAACAACACCCCAGCACAAAATATACATGGCCTATTGGGTATAAAACAAAGGTAAGCACATGAATAAAATTATTTACATTAGAAATAAAAATTATATAATTGTCATGTGTGTGACAAGAATTCTAGACCGCATTTGAGAGATGAAAAAAAACACATCAAAAAAACACATTCCTTTTGTTTCATTCTAGAGACAAAAAAAACAGGCAAACATTTCTACACTTTATTCACAATTTGTGCACATCTGGGGATTTCAATTCATTCAGTTATCTATGTAAGATCAATCTTCACTGAGAAAAAGCCATTTAAAATCTATTTGCAAGACATCTATTTGACAACATAAAGGCAGCAGGACATTACTGAAACACAGGGTGCAAATGGTGACTAAAATGATAGTGTGTTTAACTTTTAACATTTCTTAGTTCTCAGAGACATAAACACTAGTAAAGGTTTTCCTTATAACCAAGCTACTGCATACCTTAACAAGAATGACCATTGTTTGATTAATACCAAACTCTTCTTGTGCAGTGATGTGAATAACGGCCGTGCCAGGTATTGGACCAGTCGTCAGTAGACCGTTGTTGTTCACTGTCACTATGGCAATGCCTTTACTCTGACCAAACACTTCATAGTTCACCCGTGCATCTAAATCTCTGAATGAAAAACATACAATCAGGTACAGCAAGACACTGTAGAGGTTTTCATCTATTTTTAACACCATTTTAATATCCAGGGACCCAAAAATCAAGAAAGATTTGAAGGTTCTTGAAAAGTAAGAGATTTCTGTGAGCTTATAAAGTGAAAAATTAACTCTCTGCATTAAGAGTTAACCTACTGAAGTCAATCATAGGAGAAAATGCTACAAAATAGTTAAAGATTCTCAATGTTCATTACTTTAAATATAGAGTAGTAAATATATGGCTTACGTACCTGTTTGTTCTAATAACAGTTTCCGTGTTTGGAGTCACCAGAATCTGTCCATCACATACATTGGGATTCAACATGGTCAACTTTTCAAAAACCTAAATAAAGATGATAAAAATTTTTGTTAAACATTTTACTTCTTGCAAATAGCATAGTAATTAAAATAACCTTTCTTTCTAGAATATGAAAAAGCATAATTCCATAATCTGATTCGGCATCACTCATAGTCACACTTATAGACATAATGTGGGATAAAAAAAAAATAATAATGTTAATATAATTTTTAATTAATTTTAGAAAATAAATTTGTAATGCAAAAATAATGATGAAAGTTCTATTTAAAAAATTAAGATATACATTTTTTAACATGCACCTAGATAAACATTCACGGGTGCAAACAGAAAAGATCTAGAACTTATAGTTTGTGAAAAATAAAGCTGAACTCAAAAACTTAATGTTGAGCTGAACTCAAAAATTTAATGTTTTGAGTTAATGGTAATTCGAGAAAGCTGTAAAAAAAAAAAATATGCTAAAATACATATATTGAACTACAAAGAATGTGACATGTTTTAATATATAAAAAATTCATGATGCACGTAATTTGGTAAATAAGACTAAAATGTTTCTAAGACACTGATAATTTTATAAGACACAAAGAATAATGAGATTCAAATTGGTTTTGCATGGCATGGAAGATGTTAGCATTACTATAACGATTACCGTGTCTGTAATAATTAAAGGGGAAGAAAATATAATGAAAAAGAAAAGCACAAGTATATTGGTTGACAGTATTATCAGTGTCTGCGCTAAACTTCTTTTTTGAGTTGCCATCCGGGCAAGTGGTGACAACATTTTTACTTGACCGAATCTATTTTCACTTTGCCCGAATAATATTTTCTAAAAAATCAACAATATTGCAAGAGATTATAAGACAAAACACGAAACAAACAAAAAATCAAATCGGTCACCAGGCGGGCAACCTGACTGTGGGTTTTCAATCGCCCGTCATCGTTTTCAGTCGCCAGGGGCAATCGGACGACCATTAAGTTCGAACCCTTGTATTATTGATATCAATACAATGTACAACTGGACAAACAATGATTTAGACCTATACACGAGGCCGATGATTTTGTACCTGATATTTAGGGTCAAATTAAGAGGTCGGCTTATACAAGGTATCGGCTAATACACAGCAATATACGGTAACAACTAACCCATGGTTTTGGACAGACAGTCCAGATAGCTGAGGTGTGTGTTCAGAACAGCGTGCTTGAACCTTAATTGGATATAAGCATAAAAATGTAAGTTGAAATGAAATGCAATTAACCATCTTTATGAGAGAAAAATTATATAAACACCTGAATCTGGACTTCATCTTTGAGAACTACATTCCCCGGAATCTGTACTTTATCACATCCTTTTAGCGGCTCCACTTCCAGCTTCAGGGTCATGTGACCAGAATTAACAGCAAATAACTGCTGAGCAAAATTGTACTCGTTTGTAAACCAAATCCCACTCTGAAAAAAATAATATAATAGGCCTAATGTTAGAAACAATATTAATAGCATTCTGCATAAAGGTGTCATTATGGATTATGGAGATTTATTGTTGAAAATATCTAAGTGATACATCCCATTAGAACACCAAGTGGGATGTAACACTTTGATGTCATAAACTGGCACACTACATCCTTACAGGAATATCAACAAAACGACTTTTGTGATATAAATTAAGCTCAATTATGGGTAACAAATAGGATATTAAACTCGTTACCATTTTGTATCATGTTTATGTCTCTCGTAAAATTATTTTCAGTCATTCGCTAAAGGCAAGTGACAACTGAAAATTATTTCATTAAGGATATAAACATGATATGAAATGGAAGCTATAAATATTTCATTTTCCAGCATATTCCATACAGCAAATGTACATTGTTGCAGATGCTAATATTCTATGTTCAGACATAGGCTCTGAATTTGCCTGTCCTGCTGGGTTATTTCTCATTTCAGCCAGTCCACCACCACTGGAATATCAAAGGCCATGTGCTATCCTGCCTGTGAAGGGATGGTGCATACAAAAAATTCCTTGC
>JAECMU010246602.1:0-10229 GCA_016106625.1 Dracogyra subfuscus | reverse complement strand
TGCGAACCCAGTACCTACCAGCCTGTTTTCCGGCGACTTAACCGCTACGCCACCGAGGCCGGTAAGATCCAAAGACTGTTTTTGAAGGACAACCAATACTAACTCTGGAACTGGCATAGAGTTGTGACTGCAAACAAGTTCAGTACATACTCTCTCTGATCCTACACTGCTCATATTCCACAATATTGGTTAGTTACTTTTGTTTAACACCACCACTAGAGTATGCCGATTCAATAATCATCAGCTACTGGATGTCAGACATTGATAATTCGGACATGTGGTCTTAGGACGTGCACTACATTCTTCCACCAGTAGACAGAACAGCATATACCATGGCCTTTGAAAAATCAGTCGAGGGGCACTGGTTCCATTATATTAGAAAATTACAATTAACAGAAGAAAAACAAATTGAGAAACAATTGTAGGTTCAAAAAGCAAAAGGTTACGGAGAGTTTTTTTTATCAAAGAACAAGAAAGGAACAGTTTGTGATTAACACTAAAATAATTTGTGGATCAAAGGTCTCTGAGCATCGTTACTTCAAAATATTCTTAAAAGCATACCCCTGAACTCTCCTACAGATCTCACTTTCTTTGGGAGCTCAGGTCATTTCCTTTCAACAAACTCTTAAGTCTCTTTAAAATTTTGTGACACCTTTTACAAAATTCTGGATCCACCCTTAAAACCCCAGTGATTTTCACCTCTCAAGATCTGGTTTTAGCAGTAAAGATACAACAGACACATGGGCTGAAATGTTTATATGACAGAACTGCCTGGACTTGACCTGAATGCAGGTGGTATTAAAGCAGTAATGAGCCATGAACGGTTAATAATAAAATCACAGAGTGTACAGTGGTTTGGTTACAACCAGCTGCACCGATTCACATTAAACCAAACAGATTCTAGACTTCACCTCTCAGTAACCCGTACAGCCACACATTGACCAATACCTGTATGATTTACAGCAGTCTAGTTCACAACTTTAGGTCACACCTTTCAGCAGTTATTAAAGCTGTATTACACATGTATCAGTAATACAAAATACCATTTTCAGCAGTTATTTAAGTGGTATTACAACTGTGTCTCTATTACATACATATCAAGTCTGTAACATATACATATCAAGTATTATAAAAGATATTTACATAAATGTAATACAAAGTAGCTTTTAACAAGTATTAACATTATATTGCATATGTATTTGTGCCTCACTACACAGTATTGTTTTAGATGTTGTACATGCATTACCTATATATCCAAAGTATAATAATACATATTTTTCTACCCTTTACATTATCTACGTTTGTGCAATACAAAGTAAGATTTTTTTTTTGAAATTATTAATATATATTACATTGATGACATCTCCTTTGAAATAACATCACAGGCTTAACAGTCAGAAAGACATTTTTCCAGCAGCTAATCTGAACAAAGCCGCAATACGTGAGTGATCAAGACCATATGTCTGCACAATGCAGTCAAATGGGCATTTGGTAAAATAGTGGTACATTACATAATTCTGTAAGTACTGCCTTGTCCGAGAAAATCTTTTACTGAGATTTTATCCTTCTTGCACTGTCAGACTGCCACTGAGACCACTTCACTAAATTAAAAACTAGCACAGGACAGCACTTACTCAAATAAGTCTAGCATGCACTCATGAATCACAGTCAAAACAGTGATGATATCAGGTGTATATGAAAGATTAACAAATCTTGCCCCAGGGCGGGACACAGCCTAGTGGTAACCTGTTCGCTTGATGCATAATCACTCTAGGATTAATCCCAGTCAGTGGGCCCATTGTGTTATTTCTCTTCCAGTCAATGCACCACGACTGGTATATCAAAGGCCATGGTATGTGCTATCATGTCTATGGGATGGTGCATATAAAAGATCCCTTCCAACTAATGGAAAAATGTAACAGGTTTTGTCTCTAAGACTATATGTCAAAATTACAAATGACTGACATCCAATAGCCAGTGATGAATAAATCAAAGTGCTCTTGTGGTGTTTGTTAAACAAAACAAAAAATTTATATCTTGCCCCACTGGTGGCACTCATCAAAACAAAATGTGCAAGAATTTCCACAAAGAGGTGAAAAAGAATGCATAAGTTCAAAATATGGAATAACATCAGCCACCATTTTGGTAAAATTGTTTATCGTATTTAGTATTCAGTGCTCTTAAAATTCTATTTTCATTGTATTTAACTGCTACGACTAATTAGTTGTTATCCGAGTGCATCTGTCGTAAGTTGGCAGTTGGGGAAATTGCAACGCAAGTCGAGTTGGCCAACTTCGTCGTGACAGTTGGCAGCCTGACCCTAACATTAGAAGTTGATAGGTAGATACCAAAAGCTGGAGCAGAAGATGTATAACTTAACTTAAAGGAAAAATTGACTAATGGAAAGTTGAAGTATTCCATTTTGAGCGGGCAGCATAGCCCAGTGGTACAGTGCCCGCCTGATGCGCGGTCGGTCTAGGATCGATCCCCGTTGGCTAACCACTGGGGTTTTTTCTCGACATAACCATACATCCGACGCCGATATAACCGTAATATAATGTGTTGAGTGCGTCATTCAACAAACAACAAAACAAAACAAAAAAAATTCCATTTTGTCACAAGGTCAATTTGACAGGTCTTATTATGTTTGTATGGGTAAAGGCAGGAAGTTAAAATTAAACTTCAATGATGTAAACATAAAGTGAAATTTGGACAGGTGTAGATATTTATGGTAGGTCCATTCCGAAACAGATTTATTCCAGGAATCGTCCATAGGTTATCCAATGTCTGTCACCATACCCTATTTTGTGCATGTACACGCTTTTTCATTTATTTTTTTGGTGTCAAAATCCTGTACATCATTCTCACCGTTTAGATAAAAACAATAAACTTAATAAAATATAAAATACTGCATAGGGCGGGTGGCACCGATGGAGCAGGATATACTTACCTTTCAGAAACACCTGATGTCACTAATGCTCAAACAGAGATTCATGAGTGCATCTTAACACAACTGTTCAGATTTTTATCTTATCAGTTTTTAGAGTGGCAATCCTCCAACAGTTGAAGTAGCAATAGCATTTTGGGGAAGTGGCAGTCCTCTCTAATGGCAAAACACTTGACAATAACACATGGAATACATGTAATAATCATGTTTTTTTTTTGTTTTTTTTTATCTTCTCCATATCATTTACATACACAACACACTGTGTCTTCTAAAGGTGGTGGGTGGTGGGTTAGGAAAACTTCATATATTCCTCAACATATTAATATTGGTAAAATAATAATTAAAAACATTTATGGTTTACCAAAAGATGTATAATGAATAAAAAATAAAATAAATGAGAATACTCAGTGAAACCCTTCAAAACTGGACCCTCAGTAACATGGAATTCCCTCAAAACTGGACCCTCAGTAACATGGAATTCCCCCAAAACTGGACCCTCAGTAATCTGGAATTCCCCCAAAACTGGACCCTCAGTAATCTGGAATTCCCCCAAAACTGGACCCTCAGTAATCTGGAATTCCCCCAAAACTGGACCCTCAGTAATCTGGAATTCCCCAAAACTGGACCCTCAGTAACATGGAATTCCCCCAAAACTGGACCCTCAGTAACATGGAATTCCCCCAAAACTGGACCCTCAGTAATCTGGAATTCCCCCAAAACTGGACCCTCAGTAACATGGAATTCCCCCAAAACTGGGCATTTTTAACGGTCTCTTTTTAAATATCAGTACATATTAGAACCTGTCTTAACGGAATACCCCTTGAAACCAGACTTTTTACTTGTTCCGTGGGTGTCCAGTTTAGAGGGGTTTCACTGTACGAGTAATCACTAGGCCTACCAGCTGTACATGTATATATGTGTACGTATGTCTATAAAAGTACTCTGTTCTAAGTGTTATTACATTCCAAAGTTGTTTTATAATTAAGCTTACATGTACACATGAGCCCTATTAAGAAACGTGCACTTTTCCTACTTGTTTACTCGTAAAATAAATACTCTTTGCATACCACACAATTAAGCCTATGTAAAAAGTTTTATTCATCACCACATGGATTTGTCAAATTTAACAAAATGCATAGAAAACTTAACAAATAACTTCCAACTCAAAAAGGAAACCTATTTGCTTCGGAGGTTTCCCAAAAGTCAAAACTATCCAGTATTTATCATTCTGAATTTTGATTCTTGTCAGTCAGGAGGAAGAATGATAAAAAGTCAGAATGAAAGAATAAAAAGTAAAGAGTGGATAACAATGCAACAACCAACTGTTTAATAATACAGCAGAACCATCAATTCTCTGTAAACATGATATCCTCAAAACCAGAGAAGTTTTTCATAGTCCTTTTTTATATATCAGTACACAAGAGAACCTCTCTAAAACAGATACATATTAAAAGCAGACTTTTAACTTCTTCCCATAGGTATCCAATTTAGAGCTGTATGCCACATGAATTAAATAAATGTTAAATGTGTCCCAAATTTATAACGTAGTACATTTGAGCAACTGTTGGCATTTAATGAAACAAAATGAATTATCTCAAAATCCTGCTGGCACACTGGCAAACTGATGGTGACAAAATAATAATAAAATAGAAATTCCATACTAATTTAATTCCTAATTATCACAAATATTTGAGGTACAAATCTGTAGAATGTAATTAACCGGGACATTAAGTATTTGATGCTATCATAAAGATAAAAAACATAAAACTCATGTTTAACAAATCATTTCCATAAAATGTGTATCTTGATCATTTTTTTTAGTTTGTTTAACGACGCACTCAACACATTTTAATTACGGTTATATCGGCGTCGGACATATGGATATGTCGAGAAAAAACCCCAGTGGTCAGCTGACGGGGATCGATCCTAGACCGACCGCGCATCAGGAGGGCACTCTACCACTGGTATCTTGATCACCCAAAACTCATAATTATGATTACTCATCTGGAGTCTAATTCACAAAGCTCTCTTAGGCTCTACTGGACAACACAGCATCCTCTTTGCAAGTCTTTTAGCATTGCACTGTGAGATCGCAAAGTTGTAAGAGTTTAGTAAATTAGGCCCCTGGTATACATGAAAACAATTTACTTCAAAAAACCAAAATCCATAATGTCTTTTCAATATAAGGCTATAAATGACACAAAGTGAAATACTCTTCATAAAAAAAAAGTCACTCTCTACTTTTAAATATTATCTGAAAAACTTGACCAACAAACAAAAAACACATATTCTTCATTTATATCTTACATAATGCAGTTTTGTCTGCATTCATTTACATCTTGAAAGTCAAATGGTACCTTCAACCGTAATCACCATAATAACATTTGGGAGTCAAAAGAAATGAAACAAAATATGTTTTTAACAGAAATAAAAAAACAAATCATAAGTGTTAGTAAAAATTAGTAAATTTTACAGCTAAAATGCTTGACGCTTGATATGCAAAGACCGTTTTTTATAAAAGAAATTCTAAATCATTTAGGTCATCGTTAAAACAACGTGTGGTTTCATGTAACTTTGTTCACCATACAATCACTCACTCAAGAGAGATTGTTTTTATTATTAACACTTTTAACAATACATTTTAAGAATTGTTTACGATTTGTTTTTTACTTGATCAATCTAAAGCAGTCACAAAGTATGTTATACTAGGTCTGTAACAGTTATAATTCAATAAATTCACACACAAAATATAAACAATTCTTACACTTAAATGTGTTTTTTTAATATACACATACATGTATAACCTATTTTATCTCATGTCATTTTCCAAATTTTACTGATAAATAACATTAAGTTTTCTGAGTAATATAATTCAATCCGAATTGAATAAATGATATAAAAGCAGGAATCTATAATCATAACTAATAAAACCAATGATGTTCAAAACATATCGGCCCATTATGGATTCTCTGTGGTCTAAACTCGGATTGAATGTCTGTCATTTTACTGGTAGTCATCCAAAATATGTTTGCCACAAGTCTGCATTACATAAAGGGCCAAGACTGCAGACCGAGTGCCTTTAAAACAATTTAGATTCTAGACTCAACGCTCTAATAGAGTCCAAGACTCTTAATGCCATGGCAATGCTATACAAATTGTATGTTGTCATTAGATTTGAGTCTACATTGTAAAGTTTTATAAACATGGCATGTCAATAATTATTGTAATACATCCAAGTAATATCTGTGGAATGGCCAAGAATGTTGGCATGAATTAAGTCTAGTTACAGAAAAAAACATATTGTTTAAAAGACTGACCTAAAAGACAAGAAAAAACTACTCTTCTAACACCTGATAAACTTATACAAAACAAAATCATAATATTCCTGAATCATTTTAGAGTTTATAAAAAACATAACCTGTGGTCTTATACTCCAACAAAGAAGGTGTAACACTTAAAAGTGTGGTAACATGATAATAGTCCATGTTACGGTATCAGACATGCACACTCACACAACCGGAATCCACTAACAGGAGGAAGATGATTGCATAAACTATTTGTGTATCATAACACTATATATATACTGGTGCTTCATTATATGTGTGTATATAGCACCCAAATCTCAAAACGATAATAACAATAACAAGGGATGAATTTACAACAATGTCGGTGAATGTCAACAATCAAACAATGCCAGCAGACCATCTGCAAATGGTTTTCGTCTAAGTGTCAATAAATCTTTATAAAACAAGGAATATTTACACTATCTGTACAATAAACATTAATATGGTAAATAGAAAAACTTATATTTAATGAAATTAAACTATTTACTGTCAACAACTTTTTATCCGAAGGATATAAAATGAAAAGAAAATTGAAAAAATATGTGATCACAAATTTGGAATTATATATGGCAAACTGTTAATAACTCTCTTGGAATATAGTGGCATTATGGAATGTTAAAAATACAGTCAAACCAACAATAAACAGCCACTTATAAAAGAAAGGAAGGGAATATGTATTTAACAACACCTCAGCACACTTCAAACTACAGCTATTTAGTATCTAACATGGTTATTTTGATATTTGGTTGACAAAAAGCAGGGAAACATGCTGTCATCACTTAGGCTACCCATGATAAAGCAGCATGGGATCTTTGATATGAACATTCCCCATTCCCATAGAATTGTACATACATTGCATCAAGGCCTTTGATGTACCCGGCTTCGGTGGTGTCGTCGTTAAGGCTTGTCCGGGTTTACAGCCTGGTACTGGCTCCCACTCAGAGTGAGTTTTAACAACTACACCCTCTTCAATATCACTAACCACTATCAACTAACACACTATCCCTGGACAGACTGCCCAGATAGCTGAGGTGTGCCCAGGACAGCGTCCTTGAATCTTAATGGGATATAAGCACAAAAACAAGTTGAACTGAATGAATGAAATAAATGATGTGCTAGTCGTAGGGCATAGGGTGGGATGTAGCCCAGTTGTAAAGCACTCGATCGATAAAGGTGGGCCAATTGGGCTATCTCTTGTTCCAACCAGTGCACCGTAACTGATATATCAAAGGCTGTGATATATGATATATTTGTCTGTGGAATGGTGCATATAAAAGATCCCATGCTACTAATGGGAAAATGTAGCGGGTTTCGTCTCTAAAAACTATATGTCAGAATTAACAGATGTTTGACATCCAATAGCTGATGATTAATAAATCAGTGTGCTCTAGTGGTGTCGTTAAACAAAACTTTTTAATTTTAACTTACTGAATAGGAAAAAACCCTGTCTATTAAAGGCATATGATCTTGCGACCCATCACACCATTGGTGAGTGCTTTACCATTGTACATCAGTCACCCTCCTCACCCCTTGCTTATACATGAAGTGGGTGATCTATGCTAAATTACTGGCATTATGACAGCTTCACTAAGGTGACTGCTCAAGAAGGCTCGACTAAAATTTACTTTTTTTTCTATGAATATGACTGAATTTACAATATCCAACCTTTTAAAACAATCATGATATTCAAACAAATATAAAATTATATAGTATATTTTTCTTTTCACAAAATAACTTGGAATACAAAGATTTTATGGAATGTAAAAATATGGGTACCCGGTATATATTTTCCATTGATGCACTTTACCAAAGACAATATATACAAGTTAAAAACTGATGGTAATTCAGAAAATGACTTACCAATGTTTGCTTTTTTTCACTTCATGAACAATATGTTAAATACTTTGGAGAACTCTATTCAAATTAGAGATTTCTATCACTTCATTACACTTCCTCCTATTATTGTGGCATCTACCGTACATGCTCGGAGCTACTATGCTGAGCCTCAACAAATACTGTTAACAAAGACTTGATAAAAACACATACACTTGTGACGAATCCTCTATTTATAAAGTGGTTTTGAGTTTGCATACATGTTGATATGCTGGGAACAATATTTTTAAAATCTTCAGTAACAAAAGTTTGTTCATATTATTTTTACACTGATAACCGACTTCTCTGTTACTTGAATTATATTTGCTTAAACCATGCATAACCTAATCGAAACATATATGCATTACTGTTCTGTTCTAAATTGACTTTCAAAATGTATTTTAAACAACTTGATTTTCAAATGATATCATATTTTAAAGTGCCCAAAATCATTCTACAACATTCTTCTGAACAGACTGAACAATTAATTTTAAAAATAAGCCTTTCACTATGTAAACAAACAATGGTCAGCATGAAATACTGTGCCCTATATATGCATATATGTGGAATAATCATAATCAATATTTTGATTGGTCTTGTAAAATGGCTCTCTCACACAAGATTAAAATATAATGCTGTGGAATAAAAATGGACCATGATTGCTGGTCATCAGCAATGTGTTTCTAGCATGTACCGCATATATCAATTTCATAATCTTCGTTATATATTATTTGCTTGTAATTATTTTAAAGTACAAAATTGTTTGAAATGTGAATATTTTGGAAAAATATTCATTTGTGGCTTATTTTATTAAGAAAACAATTTATGTTATAAATTAAGTACGAATAGAAAAATGTGATTTTAACGACTAGTTTATATTAACGTTTCTAATTGATTTGATTAGGATCTTTCACCAAAAGACAGGAAATAAAACCAGGATGGGAATATACAATGTAATGGAAAATGCAATAAATATACAGCAGGATTCAGTTGCAGAATTATTTCATTTTACTTCAAGTTGTACTATTAAAGAGACATTCCCTAGTTTTAAAACACTATAGGCATATTTTTCACTATTAGAGCCGTTTATGATCACTGAAATCAAATTACTAATATTTTATTCTTTAGATTATCCATTTACGTAGAACCGAAGTGTTTCTGGTCATCCTGGTGTTTGTAGTAACAAAAAAAAAAGGATTTTTCACATTTATAAAAATGCACGTGCGTCTTAGAAGTAGTGGTTTATTGATTCGAGTTCTAGTCTATTTTTAAGGATATTTCCTGTTTTAACGTCACAGATTCTTCTTTCATTCTATTGTAACTTTATCCAAATGAGCTGCAGGTTTGTAAATTAACTAAATTTAGTGTTAGGGTTTTACAGATTAAAACTAGGGTCCGTGCTTTTAAGTGTCATGACCAAATAAATATCGCTACTAGAAGGTAAACCAGACAAACCTCTGAAAAGGATTGGAATCAAGATATTATCATGTCTTAAAAGCCAACGACAAATGATTGTTCAGCTTTAAAATAAAATAGTTTATCACACAGGATACACGTTCATTCACACTTGTTAATGTCTTTGTATAGCTTTGTACACCTTTGTCAATTTCATCCCTTTAACCAACCCCTTTTCTTTCTTTTTCTCTGTATGTCTTTGCTCATCCATTGTATATTTCTGTCCTTGTTCATCCTTGTCAGTTTTTGTCTTTGCAATGAAAGCATACTGGAAGAACTGATCTTGCCTGGCTGAGCGGGGCTACCTAAAGAGCTGGTCATATTCGAGGAGGACGTACTCGATCACCTTCCCCTGGTAGATGGACTGGATGGCCATGTTGACCGCGTCGCCCTCTGTCCACATCAACGTCGGACCAAACACAATGGCAACGTTCTGGGTCTGCATCCGGTTCTCGTGACTCCTGTCTATAACTCTGAGAAAAAACAAACAAGAAAGGATGATTTAGCTATTTTCTAACCTTCTGAACAAGCAGCCTGAAATAAAACATTAGTTAAGTAAAATAAGGTATTTACATTTAAAACCTACTGACAAATATTTTAAAAGCCACGTA
>JAECMU010246580.1:0-13705 GCA_016106625.1 Dracogyra subfuscus | reverse complement strand
AAAATGCTTGTTTTTATTGAATGTACAGACTTATAATTGTATTGTGTGTTGCTTAACACGAAATTTAAAAAAAAAAAGTACAGAACTGTACATGTGATTGACCAATCACTGTCACTTGTTTAGTTGAACAACAATATATGTCAGAAATAATAATAACCAGTGGTCACACTTGGTCATCTACCTTATTCTAAGTGATGTTTACGGGCAAACCCGATCGACCATAAGCAAATTTTTTCACCCACGATCTCAAAAGATTTTTTATCGCAGATCGAGGCCGTAACGCCACTTATAAAACCACTGAAAACTAAGCTAGGCGCTAATCCAGTTTGGCTGCAAAAAATATGCATCGCAAACTGCTAATCATTGTTAGAATATTGTATCGCGATTGCAAGATTATGCATCGCAATTTGCGATGCGAACCCGGTCATTTTGCAGCCTGTGTAACAAAGGCCGTCTTATGTGCTATCCTGACTGTGGGATGGTATATATAAAAGAACCCTTGCTGCTAATCGAAAAGAGTAGTTCATGAAGTGGAGCCAGCGGTTTTCCTCTCTCAATATGTGTGTGCCCTTAACCATATGTCTGATGCAATATAACCATAAATAAAATGTGTTAAATGTATTGTTAAATAAAACATTTTCTTGCTTCCAATAAAGGACTATAGCAGTATTTTACCTCTAACTACCTGCCAACATGTCCTTAATGAATGAATGAATGAATGAATGAATGAATGAATCAATCAATCAATCAATCAAGTCCTTAATGAATGAATGGATGGATCAATCAATCAATCAATATCAATCAATCAATGGTTTTCATAGATGGCAAAAATAACTAAAACCCACGTTAAGGACAATATGTTTGAACTGATATTGGAAATATAGATAAAATGTGGTTGTTTAGTAACTTTAATACTCACCGTGGCATTATTCCTTGTGCAATCATTTCAGATTTCTGTTTATTGTTTCCAATGACCATATTCTTCACATTCCTAAACAACAAAAGCTTTTATTGTCAAGTAATAAATCTGTGGTACGTATAGTTAGTCGTTTCAAAATGTATGTGTACAGTACACAACACACCTACAAAGTCACCCTATAACCCATGGTTGGTTTTTCAAGGTTAATAATTAACCAAGGTGAATGCACAGGTGCAGCAGTCATTTAGAAGATAACCATATTGAGTTTTTAGATTTGCGGGTGTTATTATCCATTTGATCCCGCAAATATATTTTTTGACCTTAGGCGTTAACAATAAAACTATTTTATAATCATGGTTTATATTTTAGAGCTGAATGGAATTATAATGATTATGCAGACCTGTCGTTGAAAATTGTTACCTATTAATAATAATACAGTATATTAATGTTATAACCTATCCTCCGTTTCATACCAACAATCACTCGTGGGTGCTACCGATGACGGACTTGTATGGTTTAACATTAACCGTATTAATTAGTCAAACATGCACACGCTCGATTTGTTTTTTAAGCCTGCAGCCCCTGGTTCCCGCTTTCTAATTTTCTCACGCCTATGAATTGTCCCAGGTTGACAGCTCTGAAACAGGTTGAAAACGTTCCAACAGGCAACCTATAAGTATGTCTAGTTGACTGTATTATTGTTGGTTTACGAACTGTAAATATATAAATGATTGTTTTATTGCCTACCTAACAGCCTCCATCCACTTGTCTGGTTCAGTACAAAAAACATCTTCCAAGCACCCTTTCATGCCATCAATTTCCTGAAAGATAAATGAAAAAAAAAAACTGGTTAGATATTCATTTCAGTCACTTACATGTATATGTGCATGCTGCATGTTGGGGGAAAATAAGCTATGTAGAGCATGGAAATACATACAAACACAGAGACAAAGACATTTTTTGTTAGGATACCACAAACATATGTACATACATACGTACATGTTGATTTTTCTTTAGCGCGAAAATTACACCCCTCGATGTGTTACAAAACATTGAGGGAGGAGATTGGTTTTGTAATTGTTGAATTAAAAATTCCACGTGAATATCAATGTCCCAAGTAACACTATCAATTGAAGTAATTGTAGGGCCATGTTTCACGAGTTATTACTATTTTTTTAATGTTTGAATAATATGAGACAGTAATGAACACTTGATATGCTTGAGTCGTAGTTCATGAACCACCTCCTCGGAACCAGTGTTTCTCCCATCCCAACTATCCTAATCATATTCGTTGTACATAATAATCAAATTCAATACAAGTTGACCCATTTATAATTTAGCTGCATGTTCATCAAACCATCTAATGATCTAACACTGAAAAGATATATATATATATGATTGTCTGCATCAAATTATCTGAATAGTACATATTGTCATTTATTAATCAAACTATTTCTATAGTACTATTCCTGAAACTTTTTAATAAACTTTAACTCCATTCCTGAAAGGGAAAAGAAGTCAAACGACACTAATGAACCAAACATAAAATTATAAGAAAACATTATTGGTTTATTGGTTAATTTTTGCAACATATGTCTCTGCATGTATCTAAATTACTAAATTAATAAATGCTTGATTTTGAAGAGTGTGATTTTTCACTCACCTAAGCGTTTTCAGGTGTGTGATTTTTCACTCAACTTTGTTTTTCAAAAAGCAAGGACTGATGTGCGTTTAATCATGACAGAACCACCTGCTAAAAGACGTCGGACCCAATTTTCAATTGCAGAAAAGAAGGAAATTTATCTGTGTAAAGCTACCCACCCAAAAGCCACACAGGATAACATTGCTAGTTATTTTAGCACAAAATGGAGCAAGAATATCGGCAGATATACTGTTAGTGATATTTTGAAAGACAAGGTCAAATGGTTATCGGCAGAAAAAGATGGAGGGAACATAATACGTCAGCGAGCCGGATGTCAAGACAAGTTGGAAGAAGCTCTCTTTATGTGGTTTACAGAGGTTCAAGCCTAAAACGCCTGTATTACAGATCAAATGTTGATTGAAAAAGCGAAGATGTTTGGCAAAGAAGTTGGCATTGACAGTGATTTTTCTTATTCTTCTGGATGGTTGTACACGTTAAAAAAATGACATCATATCAACCATTTTGTGAGACACGGCGAAGCTGACAGTGCAAATATGACCATCGTCATGGAAGGCAGAGCTAATTTTCAAACAGAATTAGTCGAATATGATCCAAACGACATCTACAACATGGATGAAACAGGCCTTTTCTACAAACATGAACAAAATGCCACTTTAGCCACTGGTCCCGTTCGTGGTAAAAAAAGGTATAAAGGATAGGATAACTGTAGCATTGTGTGTCAATGCAACTGGATCCGACACAATGAAACCACTAGTTATTGCAAAGACTGCTCGTCCAAGATGTTTTGGCAAAACTTTTGATCCTAACCTGTATGTCACCTATTACAACAACGGAAAAGCGTGGATGACGTCGTCCATATTCCAGGACTGGTTAGTTACATTCAATCGACGAATGACATGAGAACATCGCCAGGTGCTATTGTTAGTTGATAATGCTGTGAGTCATTCATCTGATGGAATTCGACCTGTCAAGTGTGAAGGTGAAATTTCTACCACCAAACACAACAGTGCACATACAGCCCATGGATGCCGGCATTATTCGGAACTTCAAGGCTAATTATAAGCGACATTTAGTAAAGTACCTTCTTCAGTGTATTGAAGAAAAATGTGATCAGACCGTGACGATTCGTCAAGCTATTACCTTTCTGAAGGAGTCGTGGATTGAAGTTAAACCGACAACAATAGTAAATTGCAACAGTGGCAACAGTAAGTAACAACAGGCAAGACACTGAGCGATTAATCAATCATAGAAATGATATCGGATTCACGCAGTACTGAATGTCTGCAGGAAAATGATGACGACGATTCTGATGATGAGCCCTGATTCGCTGTGGCAATTGGCAATGCCGTCTCAAAAGCTATCGCAAACTTGATTTGGCATCTGTGAGTGGTGAAAAGTCTGTAGGCATTTCTCTCTGAACTCTGTCCAATTACAGATCCCAGAGAGAAGCATAAATTTCTTATTGTGTGTAGCTCAGTTTCCTTAATTAATATAAATTGGTTTATTCCAGTATAGAAGCTTATGAAAGTAAAGTTGAGATGTTATGTTTTAGTATATTGTTACAGCAGTGGATCAAATATGAATAATTTTGACAGCATTAAACTTTCCTTTAAAACTGCCGTCATAGTGCCGTTGCAAAATTGATTTGCGACGGCACTGAACTACCATAGCAAACTTGTCAGAATTTCAAGGGCTGAAATCAATTAACTATTTTGAACAATATCCTAAGTTAGGCAGTGCACACGTGGAGAAATTGCATGACTTGGAAACATCTGCTGGACAGAAACAAATATCAATAACCGATTTCTTTAAATAAGTAAATGACTATTTACCGTGAATTGCTGTATTGACACAATTTGACAGTGAACGAATCTTGTATTGATTAACATTTTAGTTGTGCTCTTTTGAACACGTATATTTTTTATGCAATACATTCTTTCATTTTATTATTTTAACATCATTCTTTGTTATATGTATTATATTATTATTTATTATGCCCGACATGACAATGTAAATATACATGTACATATATGTAAATATAAATATANNNATATATCTGGTCTTGTGAACCTATAGTGTGTTCTATTCCATGCTTGGTGTGTCGTCAATGACATTTTAACAGGAATTATAGTCGTAATTATTTATCATGTAACAGATTCCTTTCTGCATTCAAATCAGTACACATCTAAATGCTATATAAAATATTTGCTATGTGTAAAAAGAATAATTTTGACAGCATTAAACTTTCCTTTAAAACTGCCGTCATAGTGCCGTTGCAAAATTGATTTGCGACGGCACTGAACTACCATAGCAAACTTGTCCGAATTTCAAGGGCTGAAATCAATTAACTATTTTGAACAATATAGACTTGTGTTAGGTACTTGCCAAATGTGAATAAATTATATTACATTTACAACACACTGTAATTGGGACGTCCTGTCCAATGTTAGGTCAAGTAAGCATGAATCAGTACAATGAATGAATGAATGAATTCAATGGTTTAAACGGGGACCAGACAACTCGGACCAGTGGCCGAGTTGTCTCGGACAACTCGGGGCCCACTGGGCCGAATTGTCTGACACAACTCGGCCCACTGGGCCGAATTGTCTGACACAACTCGGCCCCGAGTTATTGATACGGGTTCATTGATACTTGCGGAAAGCGGCTATATGTCGAAATCTGAATTTTAAGTAGCAGAATTGAACAGTTGATGTATAATACAGTATATGCTTCAATGCCAAAGCAGTATAATTACGACATGTGCAAACCATTTTCACCTGTATTAGAAGCACAACTCATAGCTTCATGTGTTAACTGTTAACACCCTTTGGTAGATGAAAGAATAAACGATTAGTTGCCATCAAGGACAGCTCGTATATATACTTATCGTTTCGCACTTAGGATTCAATATAAAAAATATACAAATGACAATATGATTTATTTTTTAAAGCAAATATCACCTTTTAATGATATTCTTATTTTTATTTGTGTTCCTTTCTCCAGATGCGGTCCACATAGTCTATAGTGGTGTTACATTTTAAAACATAATACAACTTTCAATAAATTGAATTATGACTGTATTTTGTTTGTGTTTTCCTTTATGGTTTACTAGAAAATCTAGACATCACTTTAAGCTAAGTGGAAAATAGTGTGTGCGTATTAATTTCGCGATATAAGGTTGGAAGCGAATGACGCAAAAATTATACGCACGCATTTGTTTCACGGTTTACGTTTTATATATATAATATATATAATAATAATATTGATTCGGACGGTTATATATATATTATTTGTTGAAAATGGCATCATGCTCACCAATTGGAATTACTTCTTAAAAGCAGAAGTCAGGAGGCTATATCCGCGAGTGTTGTTACAACGATAAATAAATTTTGCATATTTTTTCTGGGATCATCACCAATGTTTAGGTCACTGATTGTAGAACAAAAACAAATTATTCGATTAGAGGAAACTATCTTTAAAGATAAATGAATCAGCAATTTATCAATCCGACATAACACTTCGTTTCGGGACGTTTAGGTTAAGGTGAGACTAATTCAAAACTCACAAAAAACACTCTTTTATTTCTGTGAGAATACTTTAATATAAAAAACAACACTTGTTCAACAATATTTTTCAACAATAGACAAGATTGTGCATGTGCCGAGTCGTCTCTGGACTCCGGGCCGAGCTGTCTCGACGTGGGCCGAGTTGTCCACAGGTCCGAGTTGTCTGGCATTCGGTTTAAACAACATCAGTGTTTCTGCCAGAAAGAACATTTTGGGGTATGGCACTGTGGAATTGAATGCAACCAGTCAACAGTGTGCATGGGGGGGGGGGGGCTCCCCCAGAAAGAAAATGGGTTACGCTTAGGGGGTTAGGGTTAAGAAAATCACACAGTAAAGATAAGAGTAATTAATTTTGGCAATAGGTTAACAATATAAAACCAAAATATCTGACAAAATATTTGGGTATAGTGCCATAACCATTTTACCCTCTGGCAGAAAGTCTAGAACACCTCAGCACAAAAATACACATCAGCTATTGGGCGTCACACAAGTATATGAAAATAGTGCATTACTACAAGGGAATTCCCAGTAGCCTAATTCTCGATTTATAGTCAAGTGTAGTGCAGAGCACACATTAAGTCAATACTTTTCTTAAAGTTAAAGTGCAGGGCAAGTTGTTTCTCTCTATTTAGCAAATTTAAAATGGCAAGGAAAGTTTTGAAGGTTGTTGTTGGAAGATTTATTTGGTTAATAATGATGCAAGTATTTCAATCAGGCTTTAATGAGTATGCTTTCCAGACGGTTCGTCCACTGGATAATTCGTCCACTCACCTCGGACAATTCGTCCACTCGATGACTTTTAAAAACATATTAATAGTTATTTTTTGACATTGTAATCGTTTTCTTAACATTATTTATATAACTAAAACAGTAAAATAGAGTTAGAATTCAACATTAATATCCAGTTTTTATTAACTGTTTGTATTCATTATCATGAGGATGATTCGTCTACTCGCTCGTACATTATGTCACAATGTGGTAAATAGGTAATGCAAGCTTCCGCGTCGGAAGACTTCCCCTCCCCCCCTCTCCCCATGTAATGTTCTCCTTCAATGGCATAAATTATATCCACTGTACCCTCCCTCGTCACATGTTATCCCCATATGCCTACTAACCTGGAAATAAAAAATAAAAAAATAATAATAATTAAATGTAAATTTAAAAAACAATTCACCAAAACAAATGTCAGTTAAACAAGGCGCGTTGTTTTAGACATGACTGGATTAAACTTGGTGAAACATTTGTCATACTTACTTCTGTACACTTAATTGGTAAAGCAAACAGAAACCAAATAAGTTGAAAAGGAAGGGCTAAAGATTTTTTGTACTGGGTATACAGGGCTCGAAACGGCCTGTAGCCAGGTCGCCAAATTCGACCAAAGTCCCGTTTGGGCGACTTAAATATTAAAACGTAATGGAGTTAGTCGCCCAAAAAATATTATTTGGGCGATCTTCTTTCTATATTATATGAGCCACTATTAATAATTGTATTGCATATATATATTTATTCCATATTAAAATCTTGCTTGTGGTTCGCAAAACCTAACGTATCGGCGTACCGCAATTTGCCAACATTCACTTTATATTAGAAACATTGATGTTCTATACCGGATGTAGTCTTGATAAAACAAAGACGTCCTAATGCAGTTCGTAACAATTCGGAACACCTCGGCCGAATACGCGATCAAATCCGAACATTCCCGAATGTCATCTTGGTTTTTGTCGTCTGCTTCTTGGTGTTCCGATTTCTGTTTTAATTGGGGTTTTTTGATTGGCCAGTTAATTTGGTGACTATTAAACTGACTAAAGATATGATTACAATTAAAATCACGACCATGATGTCATCCACCAGATGGAATTTTCTTAAACACTCCTCAAGAACCAAAAAGGGAAAAGCAAGTTTACCTAGGAAGTTTACTTTGTTTTTCAGTTCTGTCTAGCGCAAATGAAGTTAGGTTCTGTTACCCCCACTTCGTTTGTATGTATTTCTTACAACTACTTATAATATTAAACACTGAACATGTGAACAACACTTCGCTAACATGTGAACAATTATATAGCCCAGTTGTTTGTAGATGTTTTTGTATTATATGTGAACTACCCCTGGAAGACGAGTCACGCCATGCAATTGTGTGTTAACGATGTACTTTTTTTAAATTAAGTTCAGACATTTTAGTAAAATTGTACAAAATAAGTAAATAATTTGCTCAAGTCGTGTTTTCTATTAATGTTTTAATTCAATACATGTATGTTGGTATCTTTGCTATGCAGAAATGGTTCTTCAAATCAATATTATTTTATTGAAGCACATTTCATATGCTTATTTAAATATTTCGCTTAAAACCTGAAATATGAATATTTCATGTTTGGGCTACCTAAAGCAAGTTTTGGCCACTGAAAATGAAATTTTAGTGGCCCAGATTTTTGTTTTTGGGCCACCATAATTTTTGACGAGTTTCGAGCCCTGGTATATTGTACTACGACATGTAGCATGAAAGGCGTAGCCTACATTATAGAAACAAAAGAATAACCAAATAAATAGAAATGCCAAAGAATTATGTCTGAAAAGCATTGTTGCAAAAACATATATCAAGCGTAATCTAATGCAATGTAATTTATGTTTACCTTTGTAAATTTATGACACGGCAAACAAAAATAAGGGGTAAAATATTTCTAATAATTTATTTAGCTCCCACGTACATGTAGTACACATTATTTGGTCTGTGGACGAAATGTACCGTGGAAATAAAAACCCAGTGGACGAATCGTCCGGAACTGATTTTTTTTAGTGGAATTTTGAGTGGACGAATCGTCCAGTGGACAAATCGACTGCATCCCGCGAGTATGGTAGGTTATATACACTTTTGGTTTGTGTGTCCATTTGTTGCACTATTTCGGTTGAAAAATGGCTGAAACACGGTACCACAAGGTTTGAATGCCACCTATATATAGGGACCTTTAGGGTAATGTTAGTCTGAAGGGATGTAGAAAGTGTGGTTCTTTCTACGTCTGAATATTGTTTCATATCTACTGTACTCTACTCACCAAATCTGACTGAAGTACTTGCATCATTATTAACAGAATAAATCTACCTAATAAAACATAAACAATTTGCCAGCCATTTTAATTTTGCGGTATGATATCCACCTGGTCCTTACCTTTATTATTTTTAGTTAGGGTTAGGAGTTAATAGGGTTCGGGTTTAGTTACGGGGAGGGGGTCCGGGCGGATATTTTTTTCAGAACACCAATGGAGTCAATCTATAAATAACAGAGTACATGGCAAATGTGCCTACTTCAGAGTAACTTCACAGTGTTATCTACAAATGTCAAAGGTTACCAGTCATATCGTCCCCGTGTCAAAACGTCCCTGGTTCGTACCAAAATGTCCCTGTCACACTTAACACAGACTACACAATGCATACATTGATACAATAATAGTTTGAGAGAAGTGGAATCAGATTCAATGTTTTTTCAATCATATTCAATCCCAGAATGCCATTAGGCCTATAGTAGCTATACATATTGGTCACCATGTCAAATATCCGAAATTATAACAGTTTAGTTTACTCGAATGCCAGAATCTGAGAATGGTTTATACCAAACCCCAAGTACGGTTGAACATGTTTTAGAGGTTTTCTTGTTGTTGCTTCTTATCTTGGTTTTTCTTTCTTTAGTTTTCTTTTTTGAGGGAAGGGTGAATGATGGCGAACTGACATAATTTGGGGGGACGAACTGTAATGGGGCGAAGTGACCGGAGTGCAAAAAGACAAGCATTTATAAAGTCCCTTTACTGCCAATGAAAAAATATATCACGTTTCCTCCAACTCAGTGCATAACGTATAAATAATAAAGAATTAGCTCCTTTACCATGTCTGATGGTATCATTTCTATCACCAAAACGAAAGTTCACATCGGGCTTCCTCTTTCTTTGTAGCTTTGTTTTTTATTATTTGCTTAATTGGTGCCCTTTCTATGTTGCGCACTATGATTATCTACGCTTTGCTTTACAGATATGAAAAACCAGTCTACAAATCCCTGGTACTACCAATTATTGTAAACAGCAGCATGTTTGATCCTCTAAGCAACAATTCGTACCAACAACAAAGTGAAGTCAAATCGAACGTTTTTAAACATACTAAGTAATTACAAAATTAACCTTTCTTGTTTTCAAAGGCGCAATATAGATCCCATGTTCAATAAGAAGCAGATAAAGAAACAGGATCTTGATAAACGATTCACTATTGGGTTTTTAGCTTGTTTTGTGGCTGTTATAGTGATGAATGTGTTCTCCGCTAAACATTCTAGTTGTTTCGGCCCCGGTTATTGTTGTTTTATTAAATCAAATTATTAAGTCACTTGTGTTTTGTTATTAAATTTTATCGTAAGTATTGTAATTTCGTTCTCTCGTTCTCTTTCTTTCTTTCTCTCTTTTTGTTATTTAATTGAACATAAAATCTGAGTGTTAAAGAATAAATAAGAGCCATATAATTAAACTGATTTTCTTGTTTGTGTAAATACAATTTAATAAATTGCAATAAATTGTTTTGCGTTTGTTCTACTTATATTTCCATAGAGACCCTTTCCATAATAGGAGCACTTTCCATGTGGCTAGAATTGGAAGAAGAGTGGTACCACTATATTTTACAATGCTGTCCCTGCTCTGGTATCCTCCCCACCGGCTCCTCTCACCTCCCCCCACCCGCAACCCTTTTTGAGTTCTAGTTTAGCTTGTGCTCGTCATTGTTTCTTGTTTGCTGTATCATGCACAATTGTTGAACATGTGCCGGTAGGGATACAGGCTTGGAACAGATATTAATTTAAAAAAAAATAAAAAAAAATAGGTGTCATATTTATTGACCACCTTAAATATTTGTCGTAATCCTATCCCATCGTGACGAAGTTGATATTTTACATATTAAAAACACGAGTAGCAAATTCTATTTATCCTATAACACTGGCTGGAGTGACAAATAGCCCAATGGGCCTACTGACTGGGATCGATCCTAAACCGACCGCGCATCAAGCGATCACTTTACCACTGGGCTACATCTCGCCCCTATTAAGTATTTGAATAACAACTGTCTGTTTATAAATATTAATATGCTTTAGAACCATAGGCTTATGCTCACCGAAACTGGTTCACCCATGATAATTTAATATTTCTGCAAAAAAAACCCCCACATATTACACTCATAATGTAGCTAGATCGCCTCCATACAAACTTTTGTTGTTGAACTAAACTTTTCGCGAATTCCTTTTTCCCTTCCGCTGTTAAATTGTGGAATAATATATCATCCAATATTAGGAATTCTTCATCGTTAAATATATTTAAATCAGAATTAAATAAATCGGACCCAATTGTACTGTGCTACTTTTACGATGGTGATAGAAGGCAACATATATTACATGCATAGTCGACTCCGCTTGGGAACTAGTTATCTAAATGGTCATAAATTTGCAAGACACGTAAGTGACAGTCCATTTTGTACTTGTGGACATCTTATTGAAGATGCAGAATTTTTTTAATGCTATTGTCCACTATATAATGTAATTCGTAATACTCACCTGTCAAAATATCACAATCTTAATTGCAAGACTATTATTTGGTGACCCAAATTTTAGTACCCACGAAAATATTGTTATATTTAAATCTGTTCAAGACTTTATAACTAATAGCAAACGTTTCGATAACTAACCATTCATTATTCCACCTTCTCCCTTCCCAACTGTGACTAAATAATATATCAACTATCTATTTTTTCTTTCCTTTCTCCTCTCTCTTCCATTCTTCAGTTTGACGGCAATAAATATTGTTTAAACCAATTTAATATTACCAGTAAGTGAATTTAGGAGCCAGACTAAAGTACATTTGTTATATTATTTAACCATGTAGAATAGGCTAGCAACATTACCATCACATATAATAGACTATCCACATTACCATCACATAGAATAGACTATCCACGTAACCATCACATACTGTAGACTATCCACGTTACCATCACATAGAATAGACTATCCACTTACTATCACATATAATAGACTATCCACGTTACCATCACATATAATAGACTATCCACATTACCATCACATAGAATAGAGTATCCACGTTACCATCACATGTAGTAGACTATCCATGTTACCATCACATAGAATAGACCATCCATGTTACCACCACATACAGTAGACTATCCACATTACCATCACAGAGAATAGACTATCCACATTACCAGCACATATAATAGACTATTCACGTTACCATCACATACAGTAGACTATCCACATTACCATCACATACAATAGACTATCCATGTTACCATCACATATAGTAGACTATCCACGTTACCATCACATAGAATAGACTATCCACGTTACCATCACATACAGTAGACTATCCACATTACCATCACATAGACCAAACTATCCATGTTACCATCACATAGAATAGACTATCCATGTTACCATCACATAGACTATCCACGTTACCATCACATAGAATAGACTATCCACATTACCATCACATAGAATAGACTATCCACGTTACCATCTCATATAGTAGGCTATCCACGTTACCATCACATCGAATAGACTATCCACGTTACCATCACATAGAATAGACTATCCACGTTACCATCACATATATCAAACTATCCATGTTACCATCACATAGAATAGATTATCCACGTTACTATCACATACGGTAGACTATCCACATTACCATCACATAGATCAAAATATCCATGTTACCATCACATAGAATAGACTATCGACGTTACTATCACATACAGTAGACTATCCACATTACCATCACATAGAATAGACTATCCATGTTACCATCACATAAAATAGACTATCCACGTTACCATCACATATAGTAGACTATCCACGTTACCATCACATATAATAGACTATCCACGTTACCATCACATACAGCAGACTATCCACGTTACCATCACATAGATCAAACTATCCATGTTACCATCACATAAAATAGACTATCCACGTTACCATCACATAGAATAGACACGTTACCATCACATAGAATAGACTATTCACGTTACCATCACAGAACAAACTATCCACATTACCATCACATAGCAGGGGTGGGAAAATACCATTGCCCGACTCCCGTGTACAGTAATATTTCACGGTCGGGCAACAAATATTGGTAACCCAATTTGCCCGTGCGCAAGTAAGTAATTAAACAAATTAAAAAAATATTATTATTATTATTATTATTTTTTTAAAGTGAATAACTTACTCAACAAAATAACGAATGGTCGATAACGTGTTTTAATTAGTTACGTGTAACCGCCTATCAGTAGTGTTCGAGTAGTCTCCCTTGTGGACATTTATTTTTATCATGGCGCAGAAACCCAGCGGCGGCAAATCGACCGAAAAAAGAAAAGGGACCGTGTGCAGAGAGCTGAAAGTAATGTCTGAGCTATTTAACACATATTTGCTTCATCTTAGTAACATAAAGCAATATACACAGGAAAATTCAAATACACGGCTACCAAAATCCCAACCAAAACAAAAAAGACCAAAACAACGGG
>JAECMU010246233.1:0-13682 GCA_016106625.1 Dracogyra subfuscus | reverse complement strand
TATCACATAAATACAGGTGAGCCACATAATTTGTCCTAGCGTAAAGTAAGTATAAAAAAAAAAAAATAATAAAAAAAAAAATATATTTTTAAATTACTTACTTGCCCAAGGGCAAGTTGGGTTACCAATATTTGTTGCCCGACCGTGAAATATTACTGTACACGGGAGTCGGGCAATGGTATTTTTCCACCCCTGTATGTGTGTGTGTGTGTGTGTGTTTATCTTTATTGTGACACAAACATTATGTGTATATATACTGTGCTGTGAAACACATGAATATTTATATTTTATTAAAATTTTAATCTGAAATACATAAGTCGAGACAAGTTGGGCTTATGTCACATGACCTATATTTTTGGTCACTTACAAGTCATCATTTTTACCAATTGATTGCAGGATAAATTTCCACAAGTGTCTGGTTGAGTGACGTATGCACAAGAATTCATTTTTAAGGGGACTTCACATTAATACTAAATTGGAATAAATAAAAAATTAAGGGAAAAAAAAAAATTGTTTGCACCTCTTGAAACCCTGGGTAACACAGTAATTAAATGGTGTCTTTAATGTAGTAACATATTTGTTAGCTGTGAATTTCAGGTCCTACCCATACTAAGCACTGTATTACATGTCTAATTTTTCAGGTATGTTTGTGGTGAGAATGAAAGTACAACCACACTGAACAAAGATCTGAGAGTAGACAATGGCACCCTGTCATTGGAAGGTTTATTTCACTATCACTCCAGTATCCGTAACCTTCCAGCCAAACGCGTGTTTAAGATCACAGTTACCTTGCCTAACTCCACTACTGTGGAAAAAGAGACAAATCCTGTGCTGGTTGAAAGTAAGTACTGGTACACATAAATGGAGAGTAAGCTTTCTTCTGCCAAATTGCATGGCGATTTACCCAGTTTTAACACAATCATTTGACACATATAGAAGGTACAGAATTTGTTGGGGTCTGTTAAGGGCCTGCTACACGATACGATAGAATCGGACCGATATCACTCGTACGAGTCACTGGCAGAGTCAATCGGACCGATTGAATCGGAAATGTTGTCACACAGTACTTGTCAATCGTATGAAATGTGACGTCATTGAAAAATATCCTTCCTGTAATCATAGTAAACATGTTGTGTATTGATAAGAAGGCCGCTGTCGTAACGTCTCTGTATTTATATAAATGACTGGACACACCCAACAAAGAGTTGTGCTACTGATACAACTCTATGAGCTGTTGGGTCTGTGCCGACGACAAGCTAACAGAGTTTTCCACCATTACACTCAGAACATTATCTGCACCACGATCTGATTGGTAAACGTCGCCAAACATCCGATATTATCGTATGAAAATAGAACAAGTTCTAAACTTCAGCTTGTACGAGTGACTGGAGCCAATTCAATCGTATGACATGCCACATGTTACGATATGCTTGTTGGCATTACAATCCGAGTGACTTATGTACCTGTAATTGTTTTAGCAGTACTCTCACAATGCTTGTTTTCAACAATTTGAATTTTGTTTGGTCAAGAGAAATGAGTATAAAAAGAAAAGAAAACTTCTGTAAATAATAATTTTAATTTAAATATTGACCAATCACACTTCACCTTTTATAACGTTATTTGGGAGAATATAAATTCTAAAAATATCGGGCGAGTCTATTTTAGTGGCCGCAGTACAGTGAACCATACCAATATGTACAGGATTGGTTATCGGACTTCAATTTTACATTACAAATTATTTATTTAAAAAAATAAAGTATATCAATCTTCAGTTTTATATTACAAAATATTTAATTTATAAAATAAAACATGTTATTAGGTATTCGTAATTCATTTTAATTAGATTGTGACAATACATTCGTCTTTAAAATACTATCGGCAATGACAGTTTTATCAATCCACACGTGTCAAGTTTTATAAGTGCAGACCTATTAGATCTGAGTTTTCGAAGGTCGTTATTACCGTTACTAATTTGTATAGCAACTTAGCCAGGACTGTTGCTTCAGATCGAGAGTTTGAAGTTTTCGAGAGATTGAAGGTGGAGTGATTGAAGTTTGACGCTGTATGTGTGTGTGTGTGTGCGTGTGTGTGTGTGTGTGTGTGTGTATATATATATATATTAATTTAACTGTGACTATTATATACAAGTTCACCAAAAGATTTGAAACAATTATTATAATTACAAACAATGTCAGTTTCTAAACTTGTTTAATAAATACTGTATAAGTACTCCTGCTCATGCAATAATCTATATGTATATCAGTGATCACCTGCATTTTATTACATACCTACTAGTATTCAATCTCACTATAATGATAAATCATTTTGAAACTGTGTGATAAATTTACTGGAACTTTTAAATGGGGAATTCTCTTTTAATTTTTACTGCAGTTAGTGCCTTTTCTTTACTGACATCATATCTCATTTACAAATTACATCATATCATATTTGAAACATTACGCAAGGCTGCTGCAGAGCATGATTTTGAATGTTAAGCAAATCCATGAAAAGAGTTTTGATCATAGATTTAACAAATTTAAAGTAATTTTTGTCAAACATAAAAGAAGGTATGTAATAAATGCTGAACTTCACATACTAGTATGTTATTTTCGCTTCCTATTTATTGCTCTCATTTACTTTGAAAAAGAAAATACCTCTCGACTGCTATGTGGTCTCGTGATATATATTCTTGCACAAAATAAACTTGTGCAATAAATAGGAAGCGAAAACAACATATGTGAAGTTCTGTATGTGTATATATCAAAGGAAATTAAGTATTTAAATGTTTGATCAAAGCGAAAGTTGCTATCAGTTATGGAAATTGATTAGCAACTACTATTTAACATTTTAGAATTGCATGGTGATCTCTCAAACTTGCATAATGAATTCAGAGATAATATAAACAATATGCTCTGTTACACTGTGCATATATTATTTGTATTATATCTTGATGTTATTCTCATTGTAGTTCCTGCATGGACTGTACAGTTTTCTGAAGATTTTCCATCCAAGGTTGTAGTAAACAATTCCTTTAATGTTTCACTAAAAATAGTGGATATCAACAAAAACATTGTGACGTCTGGTCTCGATTCCACAGCAATTGTAGCTCTCAAAATATCTTCGAAATTCGAAACACAGGTAATGTTTCTACATTAAAAAAATATGTCAAGAGAGAATTCTGCAAACAGGTCTTGTTTCCAAATTTTAAAAATAATCTTGCAGGAGTGCAGAAATGTGAAATGTGTGTGTGTGTGCTCACACACACACGCACACACAGAAATGTAACAGTTATTGTAGTTCTGTGTATATATTTCAGCTTTTTTTGTACATAACCATACATGGTTTTGAAAACAGCACCCAATCGAATACAACATTAATTTATATACAGATGATTAGATACAAATTATCAGGTAATTATTTTGTTATTTCCTTGGTATTACAATATCAACCTCTGAAATTAAGAACCAAGGTCAACCAATAATTCAAATTCTTTTCAAATCATGGCATAATTTTGCAAGTAAGGTTTTGATTGGTCGAATGAAAGGTCGGTTGAACATGAGCTCCAATGGGATGCTGTTAGATCCACAGGCAATAGTAATTAACCAGTGGAGCTAATTTTAATCCAATAATTGACTTTACTTGGAGCTTCAAATTTTATTGTCCTCTATGAATTTTTCGAAACCTCTAATTCCCTGAAAGTCATATCATTTCTTTGTAATCTTCAACTTGTTTTGGGTTTTTTGTTCACTTCTAGGTGAAGATGACTGGTCCGAAACTAATTTCTGGGGATGGTGGTGTCACCATTGAAAAACGAGCCTCCACAGGAAAAGTCACTTTCTCGAATATCAGGATTCTCGATGTTCATCCCGCTTTGAAATTCATGGCCACTCTCGTGAAACCAAAATATACGTGGGTTAAGTCTTTGAATGCTTATGGACAATTCCAGGATGGTGTCGATGGTGGAATCAGATTTGAAGATCCCGATGTTGTTTTTTCACCAAAATTCAATGTCACAGGTAAAAATGCAATTCTTCTTACGTCAAGGGCTGTTAACAATTATCATAATTTTGACCAGTGTACTGTTATTTTTTATTACCAACCTTCTTATCCTGACACCATACACCAAAACCGTCATGGTACTGGGTTCGGATCCCAATCAAGGCATGTGATTTTTAATCCAGATACCGACTCCAAACACTGAGTGAGTGCTCTGCAAGGCTCAATGGGTAGGTGTAAACCACTTGCACTGACCAGTGATCCATATAACTGGTTCAACAAAGGCCATGGTTTGTGCTATCCTGCCTCTGGGAAGCACAAATAAAAGATCCCTTGCTGTTAATCGACATAAGAATAGCCCATGAAGTGGCGACAGCAGGTTTCCTTTCAAAATCTGTGTGGTCCTTAACCAAATGTCTGATGCCATATAACCGTAAAAAAAATGTTTTGAGTGTATCGTTAAATAAAATATTTCTTTCTTTCTTTCCTTACACCAAAATATAGATTTTTAATAGGCTACTTTTATCAGTATTTTTATTCATTACTAAAATGTACTTACAGTAACGGACATTAAATGATGTAATATTTAAAGAATAATAGCCAAGTATCCAAGAAACGAGTGGTTGCCACATGTAAACAACGAGTGAAAGTGCGTTAAATACCTTTGGAAATCACAAGTTGTAAGATAAATCGTCTCCAAAGGGGCGAGACATAGCCCAGTAATAAAGCACTTGCTTGATGTGCGCTCAGTTTGGGATGGATCCATCCAGTGCACCACGACTGGTATATCAAAGGCTGTGGTATGTGCTTTCCTGTCTATGGGATCGTGTATGTAAAAGATCCCTTGTTGCTAATCGAAAAGAGTAGCCCATGAAGTGGTGACAGTAGGTTCCTCCCTCAATATCTGTGTTGTCCTTAACCATATGTCCGATGCCATATAACTGTAAATAAAATATGTTGAATGTGTCGTTAAATAAAACATTTTGTCTTCAAGGAGTAAGAGTGTATTATTCTATTACTAACATATTGTTTAAAAGAAGTCATTTTAATATAGTTTTAATGGGGAAAACATTAAATAAAAAGCCTTAATATCAGGTTGAAAGTATAAATTAATGACTTCATAGACAGAAATTACATACTAAAACAACGTCATCAGTTTATGGTTACCAGATATACTTGAGTCATGACCTCGGAACAGCCAATCATAAGTCTCCGAGGGGATCTCTAACATATGTTGCAGACGATATTGATGTACAATGGGTCACTGTTGTGTAAGGAAGGTGTCTTAGTATTCTGACTCAAAATCAGGTTTTTGTGCTATCACAAAATGCTGCTAAATTCACAGCAAGGTACTCCCCTATCCCCCATGTATGGTGTATATACATAGTATATACATAGGTGTACAGGGTTTTTTTTTGGGGGGGGAAGCTGGCTTTAGCTTGAATTAAACGAAAATGCCTGAATCTGGATAACACCATTTATTCATACTAAAGGTAGAGTAAACTCCAACAAGAGCCTTATGTATTGGAAAGATACATACCCGGACCACCAACACATACTGACACTTTAACAAATGAAAAACGCGTACTTTTAAAATTAATAAAAAACCATGATTATTCCTGCTAACTGGAGGCAGCCATTTTGTTTCGTTTTTGTGATGTCCGGTAGTGTAGTTTTGGGCGAAGTGACGTCAGCTCCGTCAAACTTCTCTGATATGCATACAGCAAACAAATGCTGTAATTTACTCTAAGGCGCTTTGCTTTCATCAACATGATTTGTAAAACAACATAAATGACTTGATAGTATAATAAACTATTTAACTAAATATATTTCAATTTGCATCAATATAACAAAATGGAGTTATAGTATTTTTTGTTTCTTTTAAAAAATCCAAAGAAAAAATGCATATTATTAGGCCTATTGGTAGGATACATTAGAGCAAAAACAACCACTCACTATACCCAAGTGATGATTTTCTTTTCTTTGGCACTACGTAATTGGTGATTTTTTGTGATTTTAGATGGAAAAGTCTACTTAATCAAAGGTTTTGCAGAATTACTTACAGTAATAAAGGGGGACGGCTGGTATTGGTATTTGTTTTTTGAGTATTAAATTTTTTATTGTTCGTTTTTTTCTTTCTTATAGCTTTACTGCATACAGAAAGTTTATGAACCAAGATACAATTCTCGCAAACAAATTATTCCTCTACATAGATTTTCTGAAATAGTGATTTTGCAAACAGAGCAGTAAAATTTAACAGATCTTCCAGTATTCCATAATGAGAATAGTTACAATATAACATGGAACAATCAAGTCTGTATGTCACTATTCTGTCTGTGTGTTAAATTTTCAGCTCCAACAATATGCTGCTCAACTAAATCTTGAATCATTTAAGAAGTCTTTTTGAACAATATTAAAGTTAGTTTGTTTTGTTTAACAACACCATTAGTAGAGCACATTGATTTATTAATCATTGGATATTGGATATCAAACATTTGGTAATTTTGACATATAGTCTTAAGAGAGGAAGCCCTTTATGTGCACTATCCAACACACAAAATAGCACATACCATGCACAGCCTTTGATATACTAGTTGTGGTAATAGAGAAATAGCCCAATAGGACCAAACTGACCATGCATCAAGCTTAATGCTCTGCTGGGAAATTAATTTCCATAAATTTTTACTATATATCAAACAGTAATACTAACTCACAGTGAGGATTTTGGCTTTAACAATACTTAATGATAATTTTATTTTGCTTTATTTCAGGGAATATTGGGGGGAAATCAGCATTGTTTTTGATGCAAAACACTCCCCACCAGCAAAATGCTGGAGAATTCCAAAAACTCTAATAGTAATACATGTACTAATCCATGGTAAAGAATGTTGCCTGCCCTAGGAAGATTTTGGCTTTAACAATACTTCATGATAATTTTATTATTTTGCTTTATTTCAGGGAAATACTGGAAGAAAATCAGCATTGTTTTTGACATAAAACACTCCCCACCAGCAAACATCCCAGAGGATTCGAAAAAAATCTACAGTGTTCCACTAAATCAGATAATTAGTCCTATTGGGGCATTCATGGAATTAAATGGCGTTCGAATAACTGCAGAAGAACATGGTGAATTAGCAAGTATACCATTTACTGTAGAGTCGGTTGATGTCGATGTGTACAGAGAAATATTGGGAGCTTTTGACCAATGGAAAATAGCTGGTGGCATGTTATGTCAATGGAAAAACATTACAC
This sequence comes from Dracogyra subfuscus, assembly GCA_016106625.1. NCBI lineage: Eukaryota > Metazoa > Mollusca > Gastropoda > Neomphalida > Peltospiridae > Dracogyra > Dracogyra subfuscus. The sequence continues at coordinate 6,434 of JAECMU010246233.1, read as the reverse complement.
AGTCAAATGAGTCAAAGTAAGGAGATTTTTGGGAAAGAAACATAAGGAGATTTTTTGGAAAGAAACAGAAGGCGATTTTTGGGAAAGAAACATAAGGAGATTTTTGGAAAAAAACATAAGGAGATTTTTGGGAAAGAAACAGAAGGAGATTTTTGGGAAAGAAACAGAAGGCGATTTTTGGGAAAGAAACATAAGGCGATTTTTAGGAAAGAAACATAAGGAGATTTTTGGGAAAGAAACATAAGGAGATTTTTGGGAAAGAAACAGAAGGCGATTTTTGGGAAAGAAACGTAAGGAGATTTTTGGGAAAGAAACAGAAGGCGATTTTTGGGAAAGATACATAAGGAGATTTTTGGGAAAGAAACATAAGGAGATTTTTGGGAAAGATACATAAGGAGATTTTTGGGAAAGAAACATGCTTAGTGTTTCCATTACAATTAATATCTGGTCTGAGTTCAGCCAGACCAAGCAGAAAAACATCTGCTTGGCTGGTTTATGTGCTTCATGGTAACCAAATGACCACTTCGGAAACCAATCAATTAGTTCATGAACATTAACAAATCATTTGTTGGCTGAACTTGAGGCTGATGTTGTAGGCACTATAGTTAAGCCATCTTTCTCTGGGGAATGTGATTTGATTATATTTTGTCTTTAAATAGTCCAGATACATGTATGTGTACTTTTATATAGAGAATAACAACATGTAGTTGATAACCTCAGCTTTATTCTGTGAAGGTAAGAATGGGAAATTCCGCAAGGTTCTACTGAGTGGAATTTCTCATTTGGCCTGAACAGGATACAGCAGATATTCGACGTCATTAACTAGTTATTATCTTTATCCTGCAGACGATAAAAATTAAGGGGGAAAAAACTATTATTTCTGTTATATCAGCCACATTGTATAATGACCTACAGGTCAAATGAGCGATTTTGTAATGTAGCTATGCATATGACTTGCATCACTTGAGTGACGTCAAAAGTCATATCGTGCTAGTAGATCCGTCATCATATTCTGTTAATAGAAACGGTGGTTGCAGAATAAACAATTATTTCTAGATTGTTGGACAAGTTTTTGTTAAGCATTAACTTTGTTGCGTTAACTTTTCTGTTGAGGAGCCAGATGGTGGCTACTTCTATTTTTTAAAGGAACATACCTTAGTTTTTAAACACTAAGACATAGTTTTGACTATTTGAGGCGTTTTTTGATAACTGAAATAATACTTTACTTAAATTTTATTGTTTAAAGTATCCATTTCCGTACATTCAGAGTGTTTTTGGTCATCCTGATGTTTTTTAATATTACAAAATGCATTTCTCATATTTTTAAAAAGGCACATGCCTCTGAGAAGTAACAGTTATGTAGTCAAGTTTTATTCTATTTTAGAGGGTATTTCACCATTTCAAAGTCAAAGACTCATGTTTCACTCAATTGTAACTTTATCAAAATGTGTTAGAGGTTTGTAAATTAAACTAAACTTAATGTTAATTTTTATGAACTAAAACTAGGGTATGTCCCTTTAAGGCACCAAATAGCAAAAGTAGAAGTCATGTTTATATATACCTATCAGCAGTGTGTATGTACATGTACATGTATGTATGAATGAATAAATCTGTATGTATAGGTAATAAAACCCTGATCATGGTTGTATCATCAACAAGAAAAATGGCCTGAAACATTCCTGGAGGGTTTTTGTTTAGTATTTTTTGTTAGTGACATTTCTTAAAGTTTAAAAATATGTTTTTTTAATTGAACTTAGTTCTAAACATATGAATATTGAATATGCTTACCTTTATGAATTTAAGGTATTATTAATTTATTATTTACTTTGGACCACACACACAACACACACACACACACACACACACACAACATGCCAACACACACTGTGGATTCATCAATGCATCCTTCAATAGAACTGGGCGTTATATCGTTTATACCATTCGGTATTGGTATCATGTCAATACAGATTTACTGTACTGAATAAATTTCAAAATACAGAAATTTCGGTTTTGAAAAATTTTATCTGCCATTTAGTAAAACACTAACAATATATCTGACAAATGCAAAATAGCTAAAATGAAGAGAGCGAAATGAGGGCCTTGTCTTGGGAATTTAATTTTATTTAGATGAAAATACCGCTTGATATCGGTATCGAATAATGTACTGATAATGAGGTAAATCACTCCAAAAATACTGATACCGATACCAAACCTAAACTTTCAATCCTGTCCAGCTCTAGCCTTCAACTTACAATCTAACCAATAATAGTTAAATGCCAACAGGTACATCATGAAAGAAAAAAAGAAAAGAAAGAAATGTTTTATTTAACAACGCATCAAGTGAGCGTTGTACCACAGGGCATATATCTTGAGGTCCATACTTTGCAACAGATATTCTTTTTGCGAGTTTGCGGGCAGCATAGCCCCGTGGTACAGTGCCCGCCTGATGCGCGGTCGGTCTAGGATCAATCCCCGTCAGCTAACCACTGGGTTTTTTTCTCGACATTAATCATATGTCCGATGCTGATATAACCGTAATTGTAATGTGTTGAGTGCGTTGTTAAACAACAAAAAAACAACCCCAAAAAACACCAAACAAACAATTTTGCGAGCTTAGCCAAACCAAAGTTGCTATAAACAGATCAGCACTAGTCATGCTAGGAGACAATTCTGGTGAAATATTCACTGTATTCCACTCAATTTTGCCATGTTAAGTGAAATCCACTTCAATTTTCCAGAAATAAAAATCATTACATCGTCGATAATATTATTAAAATGAAAACAAACCACAAATATGTTTTCACAGTACAATCAAAGTCAAATTTTAGCAAGTGTATATTGTCGGAGTAAAATATATTTAAATAGATATAAAACTTTTCTTGGCACATGTAATAGAAAATGCAGTATTATTGTCCAAATTATGTCATGACAGAAATACAGGAATGTGGTAGGGATTGACTAGCATTATGTAATGTTACAGGGTGTTTTAGTGTTTCAAAATTTCACAGGAGTGGAATGGATATTAAAAAGAAAAAGAGCTAAATTATTTAATGACCCTTAACGATAGTGTGTATTTTGTGTTATCTTAAATTATTTTCAGGTTTTTTTGTGGTGAGAAACAAAGCCCGACCACATTGACTAAAGATCTGAGAGCAGTCAATGGCTACCTGTCTGTTGAGGGTTTATTTCACTATCACTCCAGTTACCTTCACCTTCCAGCCAGAAAGCGTGTGTTTAAATATACAGTTACATTACCCGACTCCTCCACTGTGGAAAATGCAACAAATCCTGTACTTGTAGAAAGTAAGTAAATTATCAGTTTAAGCTCTGCCTGTGAAACCAAACTGCCAGTCTTTTGATACAAATTGAAATTAAATAACTTAAATAAATTCATTAAGTTGTTAATTAGCAGATTTCATCTCTGTCCTTCTGTCTGTCTGTCTCTTTGTCCGTGTGTCCTATACATACGGTTTTCCAGATGATTTTTTTTTTACAATGCCTCAGAATGTAAAAACATTTATTATGTTATTAGTTAGGATATGCACTTTTAAGTGGCAAGAATTTTAGCATTTTCATGCAAAAGATAAGAATTTCACTTTTGGTGATGTAATTTTGCTGAAATCTACAACTTGAAAATATATTTACCGGTTAGTATGTACATGTATGATATGGGAAATGGACTTCGTGTTTGCCTCTTTTGGGGAAAGTCTGTAATATTAACCTTTTGACTAAAGGATTAATTTTTGACAAAAAAAACCATGTTCAAGGGGTACACATTTATAACTTTTATCCACCTATTTTCATTTAAAAAGTTGTACGTTTAAAAAATTGTTTAGACCTGAAGATGTTGAAATGAAATTTTATATATAACTTTATTATGTACTGTTAGTTCTGGGCCGAATTTGGCTGATATTTGGTAGTTGGTATGGTGATAGTATGTGGGTTGGGGTGAGTAATTATTGTTGTATAGGGAATACATGGTTACAAGATGCATGACATCATTATTGTAAGATGCTCGCTACATTCTGTCACATTAAAACATATTTCTAAACTATAATTCATATATACAAATTTTGTATTGTTATCATAAAACTTAAAGTTATTTGTATTTACAGCACTTAAACAAATGATTTAAAGAGTATGTTTATTGAAAATAGACTCTGAAATACTCAAGTCGAGTTGGGCGTATGTCATGTGACCTGTGTTTTTGGTCAATGACGAAAAATTCTGAGATTTATCTAGTCATCATATCTTGCCAATGTATACAGTGACTGCTGGATAAAATGAAATAACATAAATATTTATTACCCAAGCAGGCACTCACAACGGGGAAAATAAAAATCATAATTCCTCACTGAGAAATTATCACACATTGGTCTAACGAACAATACTTACAAACCAATCACTTTGTTGGTACTAAATATGACATCATCATGATATGGCAAACACACACAGTGATGTCATGTAGTTTAAAGAGCCTGCATTTATGGCTGTTTGTTTTTGGTGTTAAATTTATAACAACATGTCATTTTAATACAATTCATTATAGATTTTGTACCAGAATAAAGATAACTTTTGTTTTTGTTTATTATCTATGAATGTGATTAAATTACAAAGTTATAACAATACTCAGAACAGTATGTGTGTGTCGAAAATAAAGTCTTTTAGAGAGAAAAAATAACTCGGGTAATAAATAGAATAACAAACTCAGCACCATTTATTATCAAATTTATGTCCCTCATAAAATAATTTTCATTTGTCACTCGCTAAAGCTTGTATCAACTGAAAATATTTCACTTCGGACATAAATTTGATAATAACTGGTAACTCGTTTATTATCCTCTATGTCTCAGCAATAGGTAACAGCTAGTGTGTGCAAATATGTTGGTTGCAGGGTGTGTGGGGAATTATTGCTGTAATTAACTTACATATAACTATGAATAATAGGTGACAGTGACTGTGTGTATCTCAGTTGGGGAGTTTTATTGCAGTAATTAATTAACTTATAAATATGTCTGAGTAATGTATCGCTATTATAGCTTGGGAATCTGTCATTACCGCTTGCGGTTATATTTATAATGTGTATTATTATTATTATTATTATTATTATTATTACAGCTCCTGCTTGGACCGTACAGTTTTCTAAAGACCTTCCAACTATAGTTGTAGAAAAGAAACCATTTAATGTTTCACTAAATATACTGGATTTGTCTAAAAAGGTTGTGACCACCGGTTCCGATTCCACAGCATGGGTGGCTCTCCGCATGCATTCGAAATTCGGCAAACAGGTGATGTGTCTGAATTTTAATAATTATTATCTTAAAATCACACCTTGGGTGAGTGCTCTACCCCTGAATACATCTCACCTCGATACAAGGAAATTAAAAAAGGAAATTAGGAAGCAGTTTTGTAAACAGTATTACATGCAAGTTTATCATCTTTTAAAGTTTCTTGACATCCCACAGCTGATCAATAAATCAGTGTGCTCTAGTGGTGTCGTTGAACAATTTAACAAACTTTAACTTTTCTTTTGTATAGCATATTTGTATTTTCTAAATCCTTTCTTATTTATTTCTTATGATTGAAATACTTAAAGGGACAGACCCTGGTTTCAGCCCATGAAAATGCACACTAGCTAAGTTTAGTTCATCTACAAACCTGTAACACATTTGGCTAAAGTTACAACTGAGTGAAACATGAGTTTTTCACTTTGATTTGGTGAAATACTCTCTAAAAATAGGCTAAATCTCGACTCCATAACTCTTTACTTCTCAGACAGATGTGCATTTAAAAAAATATCAGAAATGCATTTTGTGATATTAAAAACACCAGGATGACCAAAAACACTTCGAATGTACGAAAATGGATAATCTAAACAATAAACTCTTTAAGTAAAGTATGATTTCAGTTATCAAAAACGGCTCTAATAGTAAAAAGATATGCCTTAGTATTTGGAAACTAAGGTACATGTATGTTCCTTTAATGTTTTGTTTGTTGTGGGGTTTTGTTTTGTTGTTTTTTGGTAGTTTTTTCAAACTCATTAGAACTGCTGTTAATTTTCAGGTGAGGATGAAAAGTGCCGAAATGAAAACCAGTTCTGCGTCCGATGATGACTTGATTCAGAAAAGAGCCTCGGCTGGGATAGTGACTTTCTCAAATGTTACGGTACTAAACGCTCAACCTGGTTTGAAATTATCAGCCAGTCTCATCAGAGCAGGAGATGAGTGGTCTAAACAGCCTAATGCTTACGAAGCCTTCCAGCAGTATATCGGTGATTACAGAACAGAAGTAACAGATTTCAACGTCCGTTCTTCACAAGTAGATGTTAAAGGTAGCATAATGCAATCTGTAGTATCTTAGAGGCTATAGAAAATTATCATCTTTTTCATCAGGATTTTGTGCTATGGGTTTCATGTCTGATGCCGATTGAGAAA
>JAECMU010246185.1:0-14617 GCA_016106625.1 Dracogyra subfuscus | reverse complement strand
TTCAGATATAGTTCTCATATAGGCCTGTTTATCATAGTTGTATTTGGTGTGACACTCAAGTTCACTTCAGTGTGGCTGGTATGCCATCGGGTAACATCATGAAATCCACTTCCAATTCAAAGCACATTAATGCACAGTCAGAAAACCGACTGTGATATGTCAACGGCATAAAAGTCAGACAAGATTAAAATTGATTTTTAGTTGGAAGCGTCTGGTTGGACAAGTTGTGAGAACAAATGACGTGTTCTACACCCAAAATCACCGGTTCCAGACATGTGAACAAGCTTTTAATTAATGTAGACCACTGTAAGGTCAGCTTTTATTTTTCTTCTTGTTTTCTTTATTTTTTTGTAGACAAACTCAGTGTCTGGTACAGATTTTTTTTTAAAAGAATGCAAACTGTATACAGTAGACATTTAAAAAATCAAATGTTTAGGAGAGTGGATTTTGTTTTCAAAATTCGTTTTTCTTGAATCAATTTTCTGAACTATATTTAAATTATTCTTGCACATCTCTTATCGTTATAATTTCAGGTACAAATTATTCATATATAAATTACATGAAGCTCAAGGATGTGGATGTTACTGTAGCCTATGGAATATCAGAGAGTTTCTCCAGTAACTGGGATTTTGCTATATCATCAAAGAACACTTGGCTAACATTTGGTAAGCTACCAATGGCTATACAAAATGAAATAATCTTTGATCTTGGTGAAATGACAGCTTGTTACATAAAAAAGAGAGGAAACAATAACTAGATCAGAAATATCAAACAAACAAATATACCCTTCTAGGTAGCATGGACCCCTGATGTACTAATCAGGATTAAACTTAAGACCTGATTTTAATTAAAGAAAAAGTCAGAAGAAATACATTTTAAACTTAAGCATAGAGATATTTTTGTTTTAATATATTTAATGCACATTATTGCTTAATGTCAATAAATATAATTGATCTCGCCCTCTGAAGGGCTAAAACTAGTGGACAACCATGGGAGACCACCCACAATGGTCCCCAGTAAGTAAGGTTCCAGAAAGAGCTGTAATTTGGCCAACTAAGTTATACATCGCTCAAGTTTACTGTTGTTGATCCATTCCAAATCATGCACCAAATTACTTCATGGAAACTATGCAAAATGTTAACTTTTTGGACATTCCTACGGGACATTCAAAATGCAATAGCACCACAAATGCCCCCCCACCCACTACTGACCCTGTCAGGCTGCTAGTGCTCTCTTGCACTGGACTAGTGCGGACAATCCCTTCTCCCTCCCACCCCAAACCCGTTCCTGTCCTGGATGAAGGAGCGGGCATAAGTCGACACCTGCACCCATGACAGACATGCACTATAACAGCTTGCTCTGAATGTGCACGTTAAAACCTGTGACCTGATCCCAATATCAATTAGTATACTGGTATATTTAATTAATAAAGTGGTACAAATGTGACAGCTATTACATTTTGTTCCATCCCTCTGAATCCACCCTGTAGTGAACCAGTAGTTGTGTAATACTTAACGTGTCACATCAGGTAGGCCTGTTAGTTGAGGCCTGTTAGTCGTAGAACTGAAGAAACAAACGTACCGGTCTGTTGATTCTGTGGAACAGTGAAACAGGCATGTGTCATAATAATGTCCATCCCGTGCAGTAATAAAATCAAACCAGAATCAGTGGCACAGTGATTAAGCCATTGGACTACAGGCTGGTAGGTACTGGGCTCCGATCCCAGTAGAAGCATGGGTTTTTTAATCCAGATACCAATTCCAAACCCTGAGTTAGTGCTTTGCAAGGCTCAGTGGGTAGGTGTAAACCACTTGCACCAACCAGTGATCCATAACTGGTTCAACAAAGGCCACGGTTTGTGTTATCCTGCCTGTGGAAAGCGCAAATAAAAGATCCTCTTGCTGCCCATCATAAAAGAGTAGTGTCAGAATGACCATATGTTTGATGTCCAATAACCGATGATAAAATAAAAATCAATGTGCTCTAGTTAAATAAAACAAACTTTACTCTTTTTTTTATAAAATCAAATCCCGAACCTTTGTTTACTGGTATTCTCTATTAAGAGGACATTTTTCATGGTCTTTTTTTAAAAACTTGACCTCTTTAAACTGGATACCCCTTAAAGGGACAGTCCTGAGTTTTCTGCACTTTTTAAAATGTTATCAACTAACAGACATGTTTTGACAATTGTAATTATGTATTAAATATATTTTCTACATAAAATATTAGTGGCTGTATATTAAACGTGTTTCTGGTCATCGTAATATTTGTGCTAGGGTAAATTTTATTTTATTTCCTAAAACAAATGTTTTTTTGTACCGGTACGTACAAAATTATTTTAAGACAAAATCCAGTTTAGGCTTCTTACAAATATTAAGACAACCAGAAACACACTGAATATTCTAAAAAAGAAAATGTATTTAATATGCAAGTTTAATCTTAGAAACATGTTATTAGTTGGAAACATTTTACAATGCAGCAAACTCAGGAATGTCCGTTTAAGAACAGACTTTTTACTTTATCTGTTTTAGAGGGGTTTCACTCTTATATATGCCCAGTATTATTCTAATGTAAACCACTGTTTTTGTTATTACACAGGCATTCTTGTGATCTTGATACTGGTCATCTTTTTGCTGATTCTATTGTTTACATGCTCTAAGATTCGACTGGCAATTGCTATCATCGGAGAATGCAGCAGGTTTGTTTCATAAAAGTATTTAATATTCCCTGTTATGCTTTTGGTTTTCATGTACATAATGTATCATTCAAGTCAACAGAATGAATTTTAAAAATCTGGAAATATTATTCCACTCATTTCTTGACACATTTCTTTATACATTCTCCTACATAATATGATTACAGTCAAACCTGTCTTAAACGGCCACACAAGGGAGTCATTAAAGGTGGCCGCTTAAAACAGGTGACCGCTGAGTACAGGTTGCCACATATACATGTATAGTCTAAAAAAAATGTTGTTTCTTGTTTTACAGCCTGTAACCTCACCATGGTGCAGGGGTGTAACATTCTCTTTGAAAATGGCCAATACAGCACAAATTGAAATGTTCAGTAAACGTCAGTGTTTATCTGTGATAGTTTTATCTTTGTACGGTTCTTTACACTGTTTTCTTTTTAAATCTTGAACATTTCTATCGTTAAACATTCATTCATTTATTCATTCAGCAATAATGCAAATAGAATGTATTAAATTAACTGTTCTCAACCAGTTTGTTTTCTTTTTCCATTTAATTATTGAATTCCTCCTACATGCGGTGTATTGTCATGGTAAGTGAATCTACAAATACCAAGCTGAGCTTGCCCAGAGGCAATTAGATGCATGCCGGAGTCGTACGTTCTTAATTGATACACAATGGAGACTTCGGGATTGAATGGGTACTAGTATTCCCGAAGGTGTGAAGATCGGTTAATTGCGCTGCACCTTATCACTGTAGTTAAAATATCCCTTTTATATAATAGTAAAACTTTACTGTGACCGCTTAATACAGGTATTTTAGAGATTTGGGATCCGATTTAGGTGGCCGTTGGCCGCGTTAGACAGGTGACCGCTTATTACAGGTGCATTTACATTATAAATCGTTTGGGAGGAAAACAAGTGGCCGCTTAAGGCAGGTGACCGCTGAGTACAGGTGGCCGCTAGGACAGATTTGACTGTACATGTATGTGTATTTGTTATATGGTGAATTACTGTAAACCGTATTAATATTGCGACGTGTTATTTTCGTGAATGTATACCTTAGCGCATGTTCGCAGCATGTAAATTTCGCGAACGACCGTTGACAGCTCAATTTTTTTTTTATAAATAAAGACAGCTCACTGTAATTGTTATAAAGTTACTGTCTGTAAATCAATATTCTGTTATCCAACATCAAGCAATTGTGCCAGGTACAGTCTATAGAGGGGATTAGTCCCTACCCACCTCACCTGTATTAGAATCACAACTCACAGCTTCATGTGTTAACTGTTAACACCCTTTGGTAGATAAAACAAGAAACGATTAGTCGCCATCGATTGAAGTTACGTAAAACAATTAACGATTAGCCGCCATCAAGGAGAGCTCATGTATAGACCATACCTGTTGAGTGAATCTTTTTGTGAATTTTATTCTCAATAAATTATTTTAAAATAAATTAGTCGCAGTGTATGTTAGCTTGTTCAATAAACATGTTATTTTTGCATGATTTTGAGTTTCATTTCTGAAACGAGAGTACTGATATACATGAAATAAATACAAAATGTTTATCAAATGAGCTTACAAATTTGTTGTTGCAACATGTATCGCTATCTGCAGAAAATTAATAGTGATCTTAAAATTGAAGGCCACATGCTACCGGAAGCACACTTCAAACTGGAAAATAGTGCGTGCATATTAAGATTGGACGCGAACGACGCGAAATTTATACGCACGCATTTTTTTCACGGTTTACAGTAGTTCATGTAGGATATTTGTATTTTTTGGCACAGTTCTTTACACTGTGTTTTTATTTGAATCTTGAACTTTTATATTGATGTTGCTCATCACTTTAGTTTTCAGTTTACCATAGTTTGACACCCAATAGCCAATGTATTTTTCATGCTGGGGTGTCGTTAAACATTCATCCATTCATTTGTTCATGTAGGGGAGGGACGTAGCCTGGTGGTAAAGAGCTTACTCAATGCGCGGTCGGTCTGGGATCGATCCACGTTAGTGGGCCCATTGGGCTATTTCTCGATCCAGGCAGTGTACCACGACTGGTATATCAAAGGCCATGGTATGTACTGCACTGTGGGATGGTGCATATAAAAGATTCCTTGCTGCTAATCGAAAAGTGTAGCCCATGAAGTGGTGATAGCAGTTTTTCTCTCTCAATATCTGTTGGTCCGTAACCATATGTCTGTAACTGTATAACCGTAAATAAAATATGTTGAGTGCGTCGTTAAATAAAACATTTCTTTCTTTGTACATGTAGGTATTTTGGAAGGTTTTCAATTCCTTTTAAACATGGTTACAGTATGTGCGCTTAACCTTTTTTTTTAGTTGCCATTCGGGCAAGTGGTGACAGCACTTTCACTTGCCCGGATCTATTTTCACTTGCCCAAATACTATTTTCTAAAAAAAAAACACCCAACAATATTGCAACAGATTATAAGAGAAAACACAAAAAATAAAAGAAAAAAACCCCAAACAACCAACCAAACAAAACACCTGGTTGTCAGGCGGGCAACCTTACTGTGGGTTTGCAGTCGCCCGTCGTCGTTTTCAGTTGCCAGGGGCGACCGTTAAGTTCGAACCCTGTGATTAAAATGAGGTTAACATTTGGCGATAGTTTCTCCAGTGACATTGCATGATGGATGACTTTCATATTTGGTTTGAGTGATAGTTTGTTATTCTCCCAAACCCCATATGTACTAGCAAAATTGAGTACTAGTAACTAAAACAGAATATTTTTCTATTTTTGTTAAATTTTATTTTCATTTAATTTTTATATAAATGAACTTGCTGAGACCCAATACATAATTATTCACACATGACAGCTATGTTTTGGCCAAAGCTGCATAATACAACTGTACTTCCATTTTATCTTTTATCTTATGTAAAAAAAAAAAATTATTATTATTATTTTTTTAATATTTATTTTGTTGGGGGAGGGATGTAGTTCAGTGGTAAAGTGTTCGTTCGATGTGCGGTCGGTCTTGGATCGATCCCCGTCGGTGGGCCCATTGAGCTGTTTCTCGTCACAGCCAGTGCATCACAACTGGTATATCAAAGGCCATGGTATGTGCTATCCTGTCTGTGGGATGGTGCATATAAAAGATCCCTTGCTGCTAAACGGAAAGAGTAGCCCATAAAGTGGTGACAGCGGGTTTCCTCTCTCAATATCTGTGTTGTCCTTAACCATATGTCTGACGCCATATAACCGTAATTAAAATGTGCTGAGTGCATCGTTAAATAAAAAATTTCTTTGTTTCTTATTTATTTTGTTATTCTTTCAGAGCTATGGTACACATGTTCTCTGTATTGTTCTGGCCGTTGATTCCATTTGTAATGTTGATAGTATTTTGTGCTTACTGGCTTGCAAGTATTGTGTATCCTTTGCAGATTTTATTTTCATTCTTTTGTTTCTTTTCTGTGGAGTGAGGCAGGTTGTTACAATTATTCTTATTAGTATGGCATTATCATGTAATTACTGTTACAGATCATTTCTGGCAAAATTACCAATTTTTGACAGAGTTATATGACCCTTGCACTTAGGAGATATGAATAAACTTAGTTTTTCTGACTTCTTTTTTCTCTCATAAATTGGCTGAAACTTTGTGCATGGCTATATCATGTTATGTTACAGATCACACTTGATGGTCATGCCAATTTACCCATTTTTCAGTTATGGCCCTTGTACTTGTGATATGAACATTAATTTTGTTATACAGACTTTTTTTCTTCTTTTTTTCAATACCTGAAAATATTCAGTTCAAATTTTGTGCATAGCATTATAATGTAATGTTACAGATCGTGTTTGACTTTCTTGGCAATTTACTCATTTTTAGCAAGAGTTATGGCCCTTGAACTAAGGAGATTTGGAAAATGTTATAAAAGCAAGACAGATTTATCAATTCCGATTGGCTTATAAATTCCACCATCGAGGAGACGATTTTGTAAAAGAAAAGTAACTTTCACCCATTGGTGACAACACCATGCTTTATTTTTGGCTACACATTGTTGTTAATTAACACATGTTAGCTACAAGTGCAACGGCTGTAAATAACCTTTAGTTAAAAACAAGATGTTAAAATTTTCTTAAAACCTGCTTTTTGAGGATATGTAAGAACTAGAATAATACATTTGTGTCCGTTAGATACCATTTATCTCACAACTCATTGTTTAAAAATATATCAAACTCGCTATCGCTAGATACGTTTTAAAACAACACGTGAAATAAATTGTATCTAATGGCCACTCTATTGATATTATTCAGCACCCTCCATCATTTAGCAGTTACTGTGATATAGGTATTGATAGTTGATTTGCTGCACCTTCACTTAAAATATTAAACATTCATAAATGTATTCAATTTTTCATTATCATGTTTTTTAAATTTACAATATAACAAAAAATATTAAATAAATAAACTGGCAACGTTATATCAAAAGGTGAGCCATTTTTGCCAAACCTGTTGTTTGCATGTTTACTTTTGAGTGAACTGAGCTTCACTGCATTCATATGCATGATAATATGGTTTAGTTTATACTGCTATTATTAAGGTGTACCCAAGGTATTGAATGGAAAAAATATTGTTTTTAATTTTGGTGGTATTTATCCATGTATCTAAAGTACAAAACCCCTAGTACACTAGTATTCAAGTTTGCTTAACTATCATAAGCAATTTTACTCAGTTTGTGGCTGTTAAACAACTATTTTATAAGTATACAAGTTAAAAAGGAAATTGTTTTCGCCAATGCAATGTCAGTTCAGCTTGCACAAAAACGTTTCCATATTTTTTAATAAAGGAATTTACATCAATGTGAACTAATACATGTAGTTTATTTTTCTGTAAAATTAGTAACTTTTGCCATTAAACTAATATTTTCCTTTGGGTTTTTTTCCTTTTTCTGTCACATTTCCTTTTCCTTTCCTTTCCTTTTTCTTCCTATCTAAGACTATATGTCAAAAATACAAAATATTTGAAATCTAATATCTAATCATTGATGTGCTTTAAACCATTGAACAAAATCGACTAACTTTTCCTTTCGTTTTCTCTTGGGAACTAATAATGCATACTTTTAGAGGGTATACTACCAAATCAAATCCCATAGACGACAGTAGTAACATACATGTATGTGGCTAAAACTCCTACCTGCAGCGTATCAATTGACATAAATGCCACAGATATAAATACTACCACCCCTCACACTTAAAGTGAACCAAAGAAAATTGGTGGTCAACTACTCTGTTCTGAGATAACGGGTAGCATCTATGACTACCCTAGTTCCGCACAAAATTCGAGTACTTATTTTTACAGGTACCCTATACATGTTTCAAGCACAAGGCTACTTGACACTTTGGTACTAGATGAAATAAAATTAGCATTTAAAAAAAATATTTTTTAACCTAGATGAAACTATTATTTTTTACAACCAACACACTCACATTTATAACCAATCACAGGACTCAACTCAAAAGTTGGGTACACCTCGAACTTTGAACCAGCCAGAAGTTATTTGGTTTAGTACTACCTTAACTGTGTATCAGCTTTATTAGTTCAATGAGCATATCTGAGTTCTACAGTACCACCAACAAAACAGAAGACGGTGTCAACTACATGTTGGACAGAATACCATGCAAACCAAATGTCAGTTGATGACAGTGCTTGTGCAGTTTGTTTTTAAAACATTTATTTATGGGTCTTATCTACTGAATGTTCAAATTATGGATTGGTTTTAATAAAACTTTCTTAAATATATTTTTCTGATGGGTCTGCTGAATGTTTATGGTTCTGATATACAGTGAAACCGCACCTAATGACCACCCCCATTCTAAGACCACCTCAATATAAAGATAAGTATTTTAAAGACTGGCATATTTCCTTATTATTTTATATCGGGTGGATGGATGGATGGATGGATGGGAGAGAAAAAAAAGACAGGGTGAGTTGAGTGAAATTATTGCAGTACTAAGACCACAAGGCTAGTATGAAGTCGGACCCAATGGTTGTTTTTAATACATTTTGTCTCCACAAATCTTTTGTTTCTTGTATAAGTTGATGAAAAGTAGCTTCACTGTAATTTGTTTTTCTTTTCTATTGTTCAGGTTTTTTTTACTGATGGGTCTGCTGAGTGATTAAAATAGAGGGAGTATAAGTGGTGTTAATTGTGGGTATTTATTCTGTGATGAATACAGATTATTTAATTTCAATATATGATATTAAAAGTATCTAAACAGTTTGAAGCTTCCATATTTCAAAGAAATGATTGTTTCTGTTAGCATATCAGCAAAATTACAAGACTGGAAGTCTGTTACCTAGTTTCATGTTTCATAATACTCCATTACCATGATTATAAATCCCTCGTCCCAAATCCCTCACAACAACCTCCCCCCTTTAAAAAAAAAACCACCCTGTCTGTATGGTGCATATAAAAGATCCCTTGCTACTAATGCAAAAATGTAGTGGGTTTTTTCTCCAAGACTGTCAAAATTACCAAATGTCTGACATCCAGTAGCCTATGATTAAGAAATAAGTGTGCTCTAATGGTGTCGTTAAACAAAATAAACTTTAACTTTGCTACATATACTCTCCCAAAAACAAAACCTACATTGATTTTATTAATATATATGACAATTTTACAAATACACATGTATATATCAATGTACAATGTACTTGAATATAATGCGTTTTGGTGATCCAAACATATTGCCATATGGGTATGGGTATTCTTTTAACGTGCCCCTGTCCCTAAGGTTCAGGCATGCCCACCATGGGTCCAGGGGCTGACTTCGCCAGTCCCGGGTCCCATGGCGGGATTATATATATATTGCCATAGTTACAGTCAACCAAGCACACCTACCATAAAATACTAAACGCAGTCGTACTAATTTGAAAAAACACATCCAGAATAAATGCGCTATAAAAATGCAGTGTTTTCAGTTGTTTATTCGTGTTATTTTGGTTACTGGACAACATCAGACATATGCCGTGATTGATTGAAGCATAACAAAACAATTTCATTGGTTGTTTACAAGCAGATGAATCCAGGTCGGCTATAGCAAGAACGTTCCATGTATTCCCAAGCACCATATCGACATTGTGGTAACAGTTTCAGCAACATCATACAACATTAGACCTTCCCAGATCAGGTAGACATGTGACCCAGCACCACTATATATGGGTAAATCGTCCACGGCAAAGGACCACCACAGCAACAATCTACTGCTTCCATAATACCAGGTTTACATACGATATCCACTCAGAAGGTGTGGAACCAACTACACAAGGCAGGTATTTCAGCCAGACTGCCAGTAAGAGGTGTCATTTTGTCTCAACAATATCATCGACTGTGACGTCAGTCATGTCAAGTCCATAGAGTATATGGTCTCAACTGCAATGAAGAAGCTAGTGTATGGTGTAGTGACTATAGTCTTGGTTTTTGCTCCTTTAGGCTCATGGAAGATGTCATGTGCATAGATGCCATTGTGAACATTATACAGGAAGTGAGTAGATTTGGTGGTGGTTGTATGATGATGTATGTGGGCAGCAATTCCACACACTGGCTGGACCAACCTGGTTCACATCCAAGACAACTTAATGGCACAGAGATGACGAGATAAAATTTTGCAGCCACACATCGTTCTAACTATGAATAGTGCCAACGTTGTTTTCAGAATGACCATGCAGGACCACATACAGCTAGATTAACAATAGCATATCTACACAACAACATTTGGGTCCTGTTCTGACCTGCTAGATCTCCAGATTTGAAATCCATAGAACATTTATAGCATGAGTTGGATATAGATGACATATATGGCATCAACCGCAGCCACATAATCTTCCACTGTTGGCACTGACACGTACTACAGGCAGAGTGGACCACCATTCCACAAGTTGTCATTTGTAATCATATTGCTTCCATGGGAAGGAGATGTCAGGTAGTTCTGAACTCCCATTGTGGACACACGAGATATTGACTGCATACTGTTATTACCTCGATTTTAACTTTTTAAATGCCATGTCGTCGACAACTGAATGTGTATAACACAATGAGTTCAGAAGTACCTGACATCTCCTTCCCATGAAGTCAATAAGATTACACATTTAGTTGACAGTGGGGGTGAGGCGTAGCCCAGTGGTAAAGCGCTTGCTTGATGCACGGTCAATTTGGGATCAATCCCCATCAGTGGGCCAATTGTGCTATTTCTTGTTCCAGCCAGTGCACTACGACTGGTACATCAAAGGTTGTGGTATGTGTTATCCTGTCTATGGGATGGTTGATGACATGACATTTAAAACATTAAAGTGTGGTGTAACGTGAACATTCTGTTGTTTTCTGTTCAGTGTAAACAAAATCTACTTTTGTATTTTGTTTTTGGGAGAGTATATTATCCACCTCTGTCATTTATGAAATCAACATTACATGTAGTTGTTACTTAATTAAGATAAAGTGACTTACAACATTTTAAGTTACATGCACATGTATATCGTTTTAAGTTGGGTCTTCTTCTTTTTTCAGGACCTCTCGGAAGAAAATAAAATGTGTGAATTTGTTAAATATGGAGGAACGGAGTAAGTACAATTATTATAATACAAATATTATAATTTTATAATGAACCATATAAAGATGAATTTAATAGTTTCTAATCAAATGGCCTATTTACTAGCTGTTGACAATTACAGCATTCAAAGCGAGCTCCGTGGTCTATTGGATAAGCTGCTGGACAATCAAGCTGACGACAGTGGTTCAAATCCAATCAAAGCTGGCTGACATATTCATTCATCTTTCTCATCTATCACCCTCTGCCTATCATTCTCATTATCTTAATATAAAAAAACTTTCCAATTTCTCCCACGATTTCTATTTGTTTCGACTCTTTCTGTCAGTTTTCTCCGACTCTATCTTCTGACCTGTCCACACCATCACCTACCTGTCTCAACTTCCTCCACGGGTGCAGTCTCATTGTATTTCCCTGCACCCACCTGGCATCCTCGTCCTCTGCCACTAATAAAGCTGGTCTGACCCACGGCACTAACTGACGACTGCAGGTAATACGGGTGCATAGTAGGTGGTTACAAGTGCCTTTTAACAGTGCCAGAAGTAACTACTGAACACTCCCCGAAGTGGTCAGACTAAGCCCACAGCTAAAAGCTGATGGGGAATGGCAGGTGTGTGGCACAAATAGCCACAAGAGACAAGCACATGTCACAGTTGAAGAGACAAGGACTGGGATGTGGAGGTGGACAGCGAAAGAAGTTGAAAGACAGGAGTTGCCAGATCGGGAAGAAATGAGATGGAATTCAATGGAGAGAAAAGGAAAGGGACATTGGGATAAAAAATATTAAAAAAGTAAAAGAAATTACAGCATTCAACTTGAAGAAAGCTTTTTTCACTAAATATTGCTATTGTAATTTTGTATATTTCATTTATGAGTGTTAATTACAAAATGTTTCCATTACCAGGTATGTGACATACATGCAAGTGTTCATGTGTTTCATGTTGTTTTGGATCATCAACTTTATCATTGCTCTGAATGAAGTGGTTGTGTCAGGTTCCTTTTCCTCCTACTACTGGGCATTTCGCAAGCCTCAAGATATACCAAACTTTCCTGTTGCAGCATCCTGTTGGCGTGCATTTCGGTAAATCTACCTTACAGGGTTTCTGCCAGAGGGTAAAACGGGTATGGCGCCATATCCAAATGTTTATGCAGATATTTGTGTGTTTTAAGTTAACCTTTAACAAAATTAATAGCTCTTATCATTACTGTATGATTTTCTTAACCCAAAATGTAACTCTAAAATTAACCCATTTTATTCTGTTGACTGGTTGCATTTAGCGCACCCATTGTAAATATTCATTTTCATAGCACCATACCCAAAATTTTCTTTCTGCCTGAAACACTGCTTTGTGTTCAGTACACCGAGTCCAGTGAAATTTGTTCTGTATCTGATGAATGAGTGTGCCATTAAATGATCCAGGAGCGGTGGATGGTGGTGGTGGTGGTGGTGGTGGTGGTGGTGGTGGGGGTGTGACCTGAATAAAATAATTCTGAATCAAAAATATTACTGGTAGTAAATCTTAAGGCCAGATATGAATTTTACTTGTAGTAAAGCAGGAGATTGCATTTCAGGACATCTAACTTTCAAAATTTTGTTTACGCCCTCAATATCAGTCATGCTTGCTGTCTACTTTCTTCCGTCATGCCTGTGATAAACATATATGGTAAAACTGCTCACTGAGCTGTGCTGGGGTGTTGTTAAACCATTATATCCATGGCAGTTCCAACATAAAATAACATTTGTGTGTATGAAAAATGTTGATTACTTGCAATGCTTTTCTTTGCAGGTATCACTTGGGATCAATTGCATTTGGCTCATTGATTATTACAATATTTCGGCTCATTCGAGTTATTCTAGAAACAATTGAAAATCGAGTGAAGGGTGCAGAAAATGCAGTTGCAAAATTTGTTTTGAAGTAAGTTGTATGTGTTTAACAGTATTTGCCATTTTGATTTCGCAACCCTCACCTGCCCAAGCTGGAAGATGTACCTCAGCCAGGGAACAGCCCCATGAATTTAATGTTCTAGATCCGTATTTATCAACATACTCATATAGTCCAGATTGGTAGTCCTTGTGTATTTGTTGGGCATTCACATGTCTGACAGGTGTCAGTCTGGTCATAGACATGATACTTCGCTTGGGATTTAATCCCAACTGGGTGAAGTCGGAGATGATGGCAGCTCAGATTTTTACATATTTTGGAGTTGTCTTCAATCTTGTGGAGGCATCCATTCGACTGTGGGTTCATGCTTTCACAATTTCATGATGCTGGCTCAATTCATTCTCGAGAGCAGCGCATTTTGGTGCGCTTACTGCACGGATTGTTGGGACATCTCGAGTCATTGGCAGCATTGAATGTGCAGTTCATATAATTCAAGAGACCTCTCCTGTGGCATCTCTCGTGTGTGGGACGGCGTCTGATGGGATACGTTGATTCCGGTTTGGTCTTGGTTCATGCAGACGATCCGAGAGTATCTGGTGGACAAGTGCTTGTCCTAGGTCAGTCCCTTACACCCTCTTGCTCCAGAGTTGGTCATGTTCACTGATGCTTCCCTAGAGGGGTAAGGTGCGCATCTTGGGGATCAACATCTGTCAGGTGTGTGGAGTGCCTTAGAAAGGAGCCTCCATATCTATCTGTTGGAGATGGAAGTCATTCGTCTGTCTTGCCTTCAATTCTGCAGCATTTTCGACATCATAGAAGTTTGTTGAAGTGCGACAACATGGCATTGGTTGAATTTTTTATATAGTCCACATTTTTCTTTACTTCATCCCATTGTTAAATTCACGTGCTCTAGCGTTGTTAAATCACGTCCATTTTTGTATAATTGTTGTGCTATTACAGTAAGTTGAAAAAGAAAATGTTTTTCTAATTTTCATTATTATTCATAGTTACCTACCACATAGCACAACAACGGTAACCTCCCACCCAAACCTAGGAGGTCTTGCCTTGAGTCAGTCATTATTGACTTGGAATCAAGAACGATGCTCTGCCCATGCATGGATATGGATATTTATCCTGCAATCACTATAAATAGTGGCAAGATATGATGACTAGATAAATTTCTATATTTTTGGTCACTGACCAAAAATATAGCTTTTTTTAGGTCACATGACATAAGCTCGACTCGACTCGAGTATTTCAGAGTAGAATTTCAATAAACGTATTCTTTAAATCATTTGTTGAAGTGCAGTAAATACAAATGACTTTTAGTTTTGCGATAACAATACGAAACTTGTATATTTATTTATGAATTAGAGCTCAAAAACGCTTTTTTAATGTGACAGAATGTAGCCAACGTCTTACAAATAATGATGTCATGTATTTTGCATGACGTCATACAGCAAAAGCCTTGCTAGGT
>JAECMU010246063.1:0-10512 GCA_016106625.1 Dracogyra subfuscus | reverse complement strand
TTTGGACAGTACAGCCTTGCAGTTCAAACAGAAGCACTGGTTTTCGAATTCCATCATTCTTTAGCAATAATTCAACATTTGAATTTGGAGTGGTTCGCAATACAGTTGAGGTAAAGGTCTAGCCTACTTACAAGTTTTGCAAGCAATTCAGTAAAATATATAAGCTTGTATAAAAATTCAACTTGTGAAAGCCACTGACATTAAATGAAACTTGTAAAATCCACTGATATTAAAAAGGATGGGATAACATCTTTCCAAAAAAACGTACTGGCACTACTCAATCTCAAAATCTACATGTATTTTAATTAGGAGATAAACATACTCTGATTTCATTTTCGAGGCATGTTATCGTGGATTTGATACCTTTAATGTCATTTAAAACCGAACGCGTTAGCGTGGAGGTTTTAAATGTAACATTTAGAGGTATCAAATCCACGATAACATCCCTCGAAAATGAAATCAGAGTTTGTTTATCTCCATTCTACCATGATTAAAACGTATTTAAAGTTAGAGCTAGTTTTAATACGCGGAAGGAACTGGAGTGAACAAGCAGGATAATTCCACTTTATTTATGTGGATAATGTTGTAATGTCAACACCTGTTGACAATATTTAAAAAAAACAAAAACATAATAAATAAATAAATACTTACGACCGTAGAACTTGGAACAAATATTTAATCCTGTCTATTTTATTAACAGATGTAAAGGAAAATTCATAAACAAGAATATATAACGTTTGTTTAAAATTAAATAAATCACCCCCACACCCTAGCCAAAAGTCGACCAAGCTGCAATGTTTAAATAAATCACCCCCACACCTCAGCCAAAAGTCGACCAAGCTGCAATGTTTAATGCAGTCTTAATTCTGAAAATAATTAACCACATTACTGTCCTCAATTTGAAAATATCCAGACATCCCAGCCCTTTTATTTTGTGAGATATTCAAAGGCTTGAAAAATCTATAGATCAATTTATACCAAAGTATTTAAATATATAAAAGTTTAAAAAGTAAAACAAGTTTACGAAAATTGGGAATATACAAGGGCCGCACGGGAAGCGGGGATGCTGCGAAAACCACACCCACACTATGTTCCATTTTCTGTTGATTTTTAAATACTAACTGGAATACTGACGTCATTCAAATTCAAAATTAGCAATACAGCAGTACATGGCACAATCATCCATTTACTCTAAGTAATTAGATGAAAACAAATCAGTTAAAGACGTATCCTGGTAGGTTCATTTTCGATGAATACATGTGCAACACATCCAAAACGTTCTTCTCTGCTCTTTCATTTAATGTGTAGTTATTTTCGTGCTTATATTCAATTAAGGTTCAAACATGCTGACTTAGGTCTAAGCACTGATCTGTTTTAACTTAAGTAATATTTAAAACATACACCATTTCTCGCATTAAGTTACTGAGATAGTGATATAAAACACATTGTAAAATTTTGCTTGTCAAGACTTTGTTAGCATATATGCTATTTCAACTATTCTTCGTATTTTGTTACATTAAAAGTGCACGTTGTTGTGTTAAAACATTACTGCAATGTGAACAGCAACTTCCTTCATTCTTCCATAGAAAGTATATATGTTACAGTCAATGTGTAAAACCAGGCAATATGTATAATGCCTGAAAATTTCAGGAAATGTGTATAATGCCTGATTCACTCAGGCAATGTGTACATTGCCTAAATATTTCAGGCAATATACACATTGCCTGACTTTTCAAGGTATTTTTTAGACACATTGCCTGAAATGAAAGATCCACCATTCAACGATAGCAATTGTTGTAAATGTAAGTTTGTTTTTTTGTTTCACCCAATAGCCAATGTGTATTTTTATGCTGGCGTATCGTTAAACATGCCACTCAGTTTTATTATGGACACACTAACCATCAAATAGTATCCTTGTTTAATCGAAAACCATATGACTAAGAGGAAAAGGCTGGTGTGCATGCTTAGTCATGTTAGGCCATCAATTTAATGACATTAAGTACATACCGACATATTATCTCCGTTCCATCAAGAATTGCACGAGGTGGTAAGAAAACATCATTTTAAAAGCATTATCGAAAACCGAACTATGACGTTATCATCGTATGTAACAATACAAAATCGGCTTTTCACATGAAAGCATTCACGTGACCAGTCACGTGACCTGATAGTGGCTATCCGGAAGTGACCAGTCATTACTCATTCGGCAGGATAGCAGATGTGTTTGGTCGTGTGGATTCCGTAGAGCACCTGTTGCTGTTTAGGCATGCATTTGCACTGCATTCAGTACGATTCCAGGGTGCAAATTAACTTTAATAATACATTTCATTGTGCATAAAACTTATTCTTACCTTTTTATTCCCAAATTTGTAAGGAAATTTGTTTAAAGTGTACTTCCTTAACAAGAAGGTGTTGTCGTATCAATGATTGAACATGCAAGACATTATAAAATACCCGGAAGTAAAATAATACGGTTTTCGATTTCATACAGTTTTCGACAACTGGCGATATATTCAAAACAAATTTTCAACAAAGGGGAACAGCATAATTTAAAAACATTAAAACATTCTATGTATTTAGCCCTGCAAATAGTGGTCAGATAATGTCAATATAATACATTCAGACAGAAAATTATCATTAAGAAGCAGGATCTTGCTTAGCCAGTAGACCGCTCGCCTGCAATGCTTATGTCACTGGTTGAACCACTCAGTGGACTTAACTGGTTTTTCCCATCCCAACGAGTGCCCCATAACCATAGTATGTGATATTCTGACTGGGAGAAAGTCCATATAATATTATAGATTCCTAATGTTCGACATCCAATGATTAATAAGTCAATGTGCTTTAACTTTCTCCTTAAACCCTTGACCAAAGCCATATTAATTGTCAAATCAAAAAATAATAATTATGTTTGTGTTAGAATTTGATAGAGTCTCTCTTTTTTAGCATTTTCTTCTCCCTGTTGGCCACAAAGTCTTTTCGTATGCGACTCAGTCGAAGTTCTAGGATGTTATTAACTTTCTGAACTATCTCCAGACTAATTGTATTGTCTGCTTCAAAATCGTGATGTCGGCATTCATGACCTGTTTGGTATGTCATCCGAAACACACTGCGACCTGAAAAAAACAATGAAATACGTTTATACTTACAAAGCAGGCACTAGACACAAATTCTCCTCAAAGGTTTTGAAAAGTAATGGCTATTGTGAGGTTTTTACAGAATAAAAAGAACAAAAACAAGGTTTACAGGTGGTGCCAAAATCCAGAATTCTGAGAAAATGTAAAGATTTTTAATTTTTAAGAAATTTTATTAAGAAATTTAAAACTCTACATTACTTTTGTTAGCATTCGTCATGTAACAGCCATGCAGAGAGATGGCCTAGTATATTGGAAAACTTGTTCCTAATCCATTTGTTTTTTAAAAGCAATAAAATATGTCTCAATCAAACACTTATAAAAGATTACTGATATTAAGTGTAGTTTTGTGCTAAACCTTTTACAGGTATGTGTAACTGATGTTGATTCATTACATTTCTGAAGGCATTTACACAATTCAACACTATTTGCAATTTTATTATTGCTAGAAACACATAACTGCTCAAATTACTTTGGACTATATCTTTGAATTATGGCTATTAAACATCCAAGTTGGCACACTCTTTGGCTTCTGTCTTGTATTTTTAATTCAGGGAAACCCGTGCACATCCATATATACATTTGTGGTCATTTTAAATTTCAACTAGTCTAAAGGGCATAAAAGGGAGATAATCCATTTATTCATAATTATTTTAATTTGATGCAGTCTCCATTAAGTTTTATTATGAGCAAACTAACCATCAAATAGTATATTTATAGTATAAAATATACCACAAAAGACATGATCGAATTTACAAAGACAGTTTTTTACATACATGTAACTACAAAGCTTAAACACCTGTGTTTAATGTGTTTAACCCTTTCAGACTTGTTAACCCATTGTCTTCAAAGTGCCCCAGGAATTGATATATTTGAGTTAAACAAAGGACACATTTACAGATGTTTGTTTGATGATAACCTTTTTATTATTCATAGTAGAAGACTGGTTCAAGCATATTTGTAAACATAAATCAATTGTCTATGACAAGGAGCTCATTATTATACACATATAGAGGTATATTAAACAAAATCACTGGTTATAAAAACATACCAAATTTCTATGAAAATGTGAAAATGAATAACCATTTAGAAAATCTTTCCGACCACGTGCAAATCTCGAAAGTGGTATGTCATCTTGAATTCGTGATAGTATTTCAGCTAGTGGAATTCCATCGGAATTATCACTGTTTCATTACGATAAAACATCACTATCACGGTAATTTTCCGTTAAGGTCGTATTATAGAAAATGGATGTCGCCATTGTAGTTAACAGAACACTTATACCAAATAGGCTGGAAAATTTCGAACAAATGAGCACATTCTCACGGAAAACCATGTAACACTTCTACAGGATGTTGTTGTTAGCACTGCCTCTATTGCGCATGTCAACCTGCGACAAATTTGGTGGTAAAAACAAACTGAAAACACACAACAGGATTTCCCGTTTTGTAGTCTGAACGGTGATTTTTTTTTAACGGGATTTCCCGTTCCATAGTCGGAAAGGGTTAAGAAAAACAGTATACAAAAAATTTGACACCTGAATTCCTACCATTAGACTTCTGTTCTAATATATCACAGTCGGCAATACTGTCTGCATCATATGTGACTGGGCGTTGGCGGAACAGTCGCACAGATCCTTTACTGACCACCGGGTCTATCTCAACCTTCTCACCGCTGATACCTGCAATAAAAACAAAAACTTTGTAGAGATTTTTACCTCTTTTTGTTTTGGTGTGTAAATTCTGTACATAAATTTAACAACATGTAACAACATGCAAGGATTGGTCCTGGCAATGGATTGTTTTGTCTGAGTCAGTGGAAATGATCAACTGTATTACTATAATACACTAATCAAAGTTTCTGTGAATGCTGGTGACTTTCTCAAATGTAACATTTTGTTGAACATTACAACATGCAATATAATGTAATACCAAATAACATATTAGCTGAATATAATGAAATGTACAACTTGCATGCATCATTAAAGATTTGAGTTTCTACTTTACATACAAACTGAATGAATGTGATGTTAAAGAATTGAGTTTTACTTTACATATAAATTATATGCATGTGACATCATTAAGATTTGAGTTTCAACTTTTGATACAAACTGCATGCATATGACATCATTAAAGATTTGTTTCGACTCTATATATGAACTGCATGCATGTGACATCATTAAAGATTTGAATTTCTACTCTTCATACAAACTGCATGCTTGTGATATCATTAAAGATTTGAGTTTCGACTCTACATTGAAATTGCATGCAAGATTTGAGTTTCGACTCTATACAGAAACTGTATGCATGTGACATCATTAAAGATTTGAGTTTGGACTATAAAGAGATTTCTGTGTACGATGCACCCACCAAGCTGGACGTCGCTGTTGGGTATGAGTTTGTGGACCATGCTGACGATGTATGACTTGTACTGATGACTAGTGAGCGACTCGGCCACATCGGACGAGTCATGTCGTTCTCTCTCCTGAGAATCACCTCGTGTACCTATACAAATAACAGGATTTTCAGTTTTCACGGCCAGTTTATTACAATGTCAAGACAACAGAGAATGTCCTGTAATGAAAACAACCATGCCATGAGAATTTCTTATTGTTTTTCTTTATTAGTCAAGTCGAGTTGAGTTGCGTAACTTTTGATCATACTCATATACCATAGATGTTTTGAGCATTGTTGAGATGTGTAACCTATTTTTACCGTGGCTCTATCTCAACATGGTTCAGACATGTCTATCCCATGTCCAGTCAATGTACAGCTTAAGACAAGAACAATGAAGAAAGTCAATGCAAATCATTACATTATACCCGACCTTGCACATCCCAAGATATCTGGATATTTATTACAATTATCTGTTCAACAAAATTGACACAATTTCTTTTCTACAGTATTGTATGGAAAATCGCCTATCATTAACTTCTGGAATTTGAAACTTTTACCCCGTCAGCTAACCACTGGGTTTTTTCTCTCGACATAACCATATGTCCGACGCCGATATAACCGTCATTATAATGTGTTGAGTGCATCGTTAAACAAAACAACAAAACAATTGAAACTTTTAAGATCCTATCTGTTTTTCAAACTGTTAATTATTTGTGGTCTAAGAACCTTTCAACACTGTGAGTGATTCCAGTTTCCACTTACACTGCAAATCATACATCAGTCTAACCTGACAAAGGTATACAAATGAACACACTCGTTATCTCTTATTACTTTTACAAACACACAGAGAAGCATCATAAATATTGGTTTGCTACAGTACTGCAAAAGATTTGTTACTTATGCCTTAAAATATGATCCTGGAAAAATAATTTTACAGACATTGCCAGATTTATACTAAAACATAGCTGATTTATGATTGTTTTCTTACTGTTTTCCCGGACGAGACAGAACTCCATGGTATCCATGGAGTCGAGAGTGCTGTCCAGATCAATGGCAGTTCCCGGCTCCTCTTGTTTCTCCAGGTTGTAGTTCAGACCTGATATCAAAGTTATGCAACTTATCAACACATTCTTTCAGGTCCTATAATAAGACTTCATCACATCTATCTACAGCTGACAGTAGATCAGAGCTTCTAGATTATGGCAGCCCCACTCCCATGGCTAGTGATATTCAATGTTGGGCTAGTAAATAACTACCATTGTCATGCCTGATGGCTAGTGAATTTTCATGGTCAAATGTTGCAGTTAAGTTTATTTTGTAAATATGAATATCCTGCTCCCACCTCAATCCTCCAATGTTAGTGTTTTCCCGCTCTATCTTTAGGTGACATATCTGATTATTACTAATTATTTTTTAAAATGTATTCACTTAAAGTCGCACGCACTAGTTTCAGCTCACGAAAATTATTTATAATTTTGGTTAATCTACAAACTGTAAGACACTTAGATCATGTTTTTATAAAATGGAGTGAAAAAGCAGGTTTTATATCGATAAATACCATGGGAATTCCCAAGATCCAGTTACTTGAAATAATTTAGAAATTTGTTATTCTGATGTTACCGGTAGATTTAGAGGGTGTTCCTTTCACCTCTCCTGGACATGTTCCAAATGTTCTGTCCTGGACAGGGAAAGGAATGAGTTTGGAACAGGAAGTTACTTTACCAACATGGCTGCTTCTGTTAAGGAAGTGGCTGCTGCAGCAATCACGATACTTGAATCGGACTAGACGACAATGATAGTCCATCAAAGACCATGTTGATTATATTACAGTATTTGAAATAATAAATTTTATATATAAACCGCAATTAGCTTACATTTGCTATTCGGCAACCTATTTTTATTAGCAATTTAGTATTGTTGGTAGTAGTAGTAATAGTAGTACAATGCAGTAGTAGTAGTAGTAGTAGTGGTAGTGGCGGTAGTAGTAGTAATAGTAGTAGTACAGTCTATAGGAACCAGAGGTGGTGAGGCACTTCCCCTCCCCGGGACAAAAATGTAAGTGTTTTTTTGTCCTACTCTATTTAAATAAAGGTAACAATAGAGTTTGTGCCCCCCACCAAACCGCCCAAGGTTGTATCCCCTCTCCAGATATTGTAAGACTTAGCAAAATTATTTGTTTTAAGGGTTTGTAAAGTTTTGTATGGAGATACTTGCTTGTCTGAACTTTATTGTTAATGAAAATGTTTACGAACTGTGAAGAAACACCTCACAAATGAAAGACAAGCAAACGACAACAAATTGGATGTTGATTGATCGAACCATGCACAAGAAAACAAAACGAACCAAAATGATAACGGTCACATGGTATATCAATGTATGTGACATTGAAACAGGAAGATCCCCTTTAAAAATAGATTAGACCTCGTTTGCTCAAAGTTTTTCTCAGACATGTGTGCATTTTTTGTGGTATTACAAACAGCAGATTACCAAAAAAACCCACTTCAGGTGAATGGAAATGTATATTCCAAATAATAAAATGTAATCAAAGTGTAAATTTATTTGAGAAAAATGGGTTTAATAGCGAAAAACAACTAGGGCGTGTCCCTTAAATTTTTTAATCGTGGTTAGTAAATTTTAAAAAATCACTCATCCCATGGCTAGTGAATTTTACAAAAATTCTTGAAGCCCTGCAGTAGACTAAGCAGTGGTAGACATAAAGAAGAGCACAGGGAGTGTAATCTTCCCCTTTGAACTAATATATGATGTACATAATACCACCTCAGACTTAAAATTCCAAATTACAGAATTAGTATGACATTAACACCAGTAAGACTGTACTTATCTACAAAACTGACAGATTGCGAGAAAATTCAAGAACAGCACTCTTGAGCATATCTGATATGTCAATGAATATGTATTTATAGATCTGTCAATGAATATGTATTTATAGATCTGTCAATGAATATGTATTTATAGACCTGTCAATGAATATGTATTTATAGATCTGTCAATAAATCTGTATTTATGTCAATGAATATGTATTTATAGATCTGTCAATGAATATGTATTTATAGATATGTCAATGAATATGTATTTATAGATCTGTCAATAAATCTGTATTTATAGATATGTCAATAAATCTGTATTTATAGATATGTTTTTATAGATCTGTCAATGAATATGTATTTATAAATCTGCCAATATATGTATTTATAAATCTGCCAATAAATATGTATCTATAAATCTATTAATAAATATGTATTTGTAGATTTGTCAATATATATATTTATGTATTTATAAATCTGCCAATAAATATGTATTTATAGATCTGCCTTATATTTAAGCAAGGCTGTTTTTACTGTGTATACATGTGCGTATCAATGTAACTAACACTGGTAACAATCTGTGTACATGTATGGTGATTCAAATACAACAGGAAATGAGAACTGAATCAGTCCTTGAGATTCACCTGGTCTCACTTTAATCTTCCGTCTCCTGATCACCTTTTCGAGGATCACTTTCATCTGTATGTTAGCATTTGGCACCTGGAACTTGTTGAAGCCTTTATTGGGCACAGTTCTGTGATATAGTAGATATAATAATACAATTAACCATTACACAAATGAACTCAAATCAAATAAGCATTTCAAAATCATTTGGGGGTTTTGGCACATCCAAGTGGTATACAGTTACATCTGTAAGCAACTATTTCCCCTATTTCTGTGATTGTTATTTAATTAATAGTTAGTCTGCCTTGTTCACAAATATTTTAAATACATATTAACATGATTTAAGATACTTTTATATTAGGACTAAGTAAATGAATTCCATAAAAACACAGAGGACAGACAGTAGATTGAAGGGAACATTCAAAGAATCTAATTTTTCTGTTATTGTGCTCAGAAGGCCTTTTGGAATCTCAGTTTTTCATCCCAAGGCCATTGCACTCCCCACACACACACACTGTCACATATATTCCAAAGACCCTAAGTAACTTACACTGTAACCACAAGAGACACTTTGGCAACAGGCTGTGATGGTGCCCGCTGAACAAGAGCGAGTTTGGCGAAGCCGAACTTGGACACCGGTTCTCGGTTGTCGAGACTGGGGAAATCCATGTCCACTTCTCCATCGTCCTCTGCTATATGCAGACAGTACAGGTCAAGGTTCTCACTTAAACAGAGACACACCAGATGAAACACAGGGTGAGTCAAACAATGTACACAATATAAAAATTCTGCAACAAGATGTAAATATTTTCAAAATCTATATTGATAAAACTCAACTATCAAGTTAGTTGGGAAGGCGGGGGGTGGAGGTGGGGGTCATTACTATATTTTTTTAAATTTCAAACTCATATCAAGGGTGCATTTGAATTAAAAAGTGATTATAAAAAAAATGTCAGCAAATTTCAGAGAGTATTCAAGTCGCAAGTTAATGGGTTATAACTTGCACTTCGAACTCATTTTTCACATTAAAAACAGATCGCGAAAACTATGTTCAACAAACATTTTGTATTATATCAGCTAATTCACAATTCATACTTGATTTTAACACCGGCGGGATGTAGCCCAGTGTTAAGTTGCTCGCTTGATGCATGATTAATCTTATCATTTTACATATGGAAAATAAAACACCAAAAATACTAGACAAACCTCATCTTTGGTTCCCTTCCATCATTGGTGTACTGCCAGCAGATTAAACCAATCAGATCCTGGACCTTGGCTGTTGCCGTGACGATAACCGGTATGGGATATGACCGTTCAGAGGGTGGTGCCATCGTCAGGTAGATATCTATTTTCTTCGTACCCATGCCAACAGTGGTCTAAGAGAGAAAATAATGTTTAGCACCAGTCAATTTATAACTTTAGATATTTGGGGAAGGGTTTGTGCATCATAAAACCTTGACCTCAACCTCTCAGTAGTTCTTAACACCAAATATGCTATACAAGACAATTAAAGAGGAACCAAAAATAATAATA
>JAECMU010246021.1:0-11630 GCA_016106625.1 Dracogyra subfuscus | reverse complement strand
GTTTGTAATGTGAAGAAACTTCATCTGTGATGAAGAAATACTTTATATCACTCCAAATAAAAATTGTTACTTCAACTGTCTTTTATTACTAGTCTACTATTTAATCATTGTGTTATTTTATATAGTATATAGTTACCTTGAAAAGGATATCTGGACAAGCAATATATTTGTTCTGAAAAGTGTGTATCTGATAAAAAACCTGCACTTAAATCGTTATACAGCGCACAGTCCAAAAGATTTGCCAAGGTCTTTACGACTGTCAGCCCCGTTTAAGACTGTCCCCGCCTGCTACCGACCTTGATCGGACAGCTGGTGATCCCTTGCATCTGCCAGTGCAGGCGATCTCTCCTACATCCCCCAACTTTCTGTCTTGAACGAAAGAGCTTGCTTCGCTACAACAGCTTGTTCTGAACGTGCACGTTAAACCATATGACATGACATGACATAAATGCTTCCACTTGCATCTTTAGGATTGTCACTCCAAGACTGGTTTGATAAACGTTAGCCTGTGCGAACAAGAGTTCTCTGGACATTTAGCACTTTTATTGTATATCTTATATAAAATAAATAAATTATCGTACATCTATTTTGTAAAGGCTCTAAGTATAGTACCATGGTACATCAATAATTTGAGGCCCAGAAGATAATAGACATTATTACCTTTAGTCAGATTTATACAAATATAAATTATAAAGATATTTTATTCTGCCACCACCGTTTCTGTTGACACAATAGATGAAGGATAAAGCAAAGTTATATGCTGCTACTAGCAGGATATGACATTTGACATCACTCATGTGACGTCACATGCATAAAATACAAAATCATTCATTTGACCTCGTACAATGTCACTGAAATAATAGCTTTCCCCCTTTAATTTGTGTGGTATGCAGGATAAAGATAATAACCAATTATTGACGTCGGATATTGGCTTTATCCTGTTCAGGCCAAATGAGAAATTCTGCTCGGCACAGCATCGCAGAATTTCCCATTCTTACTATGACAAAGTAAAGCAGATATTTGACGTCATTAACTAGTTATTCTTCATATAATACCTGAATGCTTTGAGAAGAAAAGAAGAACTACTTTACGGTTATATGGTGTCGAACATATGCTATAGGACTACAAAGATAATTAGAGAGGAAACCCGCTACTGCCACTCCATGTGCTACCCTTTTCGATTTGCTGAAGGGAATTGTCTTTTATGACCCAGTGTACAAAGCAGCGTACCACATCCTTTGTTACATCAGTTGTGGAGAAAATGTCCAATGGGACAACCGCTGTTAATCGATCCCAGACAAGGCATCAGACAAGGCTCTACCATAGGGACATTCCTAAGCTTGCTGCACTATTTTTAGATGTTACCGGTTAAATACACATTAAATATATTTTCTTATTTGGAATATTAGTGGCTGCATATTAAACATGTTTCTGGTCGTTGTAATATTTGTACTAAGTTAATTTTCCTTTTATTTCTTTAAAAATATGTTTTCGTGCGTACGAAATTATTTAAAGACGAAATCCTGTTTGGGTTTCTTACAAATATTAAGACGACCAGAAACGCATTAAATATACAGACACTTATATTCTAAACAAGAAAATATATTTAATTTGTATTTTTAATCGTAGAAATATTTTATTAGTCGGAAATATCTTACAATGCAGCAAACTCGGGAGTGTCCCTTTAATGTCTGCAATGGACACGTCACGGAACACATTTGTGAAATATATTCTAGATGAATGTAGACATGAATAACGAAAATGTCCGGGATTTTTGTGTTCAAATTTATGTAAATAAATATATATTGTTTGTGCCCCGCACCTACTAGATATTGTGTCTCACTCCCCGCCACCCCGCTAGATAGTGTTCCCCTCTCCCCCACCACCCAGAGTTATCGTTCATACGGACTGCATTGTACGTAGATGTGTACATGCTAGTGAACCTTTAACGAATGTCTTCATGGACGAGTAGGGTGGTGTTCTTAAGAATCGAGCGTGTGCGGTGCCAGACGCTTGGGACATTCCGAGTTCTTCGTCAAGGATGAGAAGGCCGCCCTCGTTCCACATTGGCTCAAGAAAATTAACTCTTTCCGAATAATAGTTATGTTAATCCACCATTTATTATTACTGGTAACCCAACCTAACCTCTGGTGCATTCTGAATGAATGACTGCTAAATTCCACCATAATCTATGATATCTTCCCTTAATTACATTTTGGTGCCAATCACCACCCTAACCTCTTGGGCATTCTGAATAATTCGCTGCTAAAGTCCACCATATTCTATGTTCTCTTCCCTTAATTACAGGTTGAAGCAGATAATTTTTATCACTCCATCAAGCACTCGTAATCGGGGAAATGAAACTATTTGTGTTTACAATTTATGTATCTGTCTGTCTGTCTGTATGTATGTCTATTTATAGCCATATATCTATAAATAAGCCTTTAGGTTTATATCTTGAAGACACGCGAGGCGGGATTTAGTTCAGTCGGTTGAGCGCTTACTGAGGTTCTTGCGTGGGTGGATTCATTCATCTGATATGGGTTTTCCCGTTCCAAACTAGTGTACCATAGCTGGTCAAAGGCCGTGGTATGTGCGTTCCTGTCTGTGGGGTAGTGCATATAAAACAACCCTTGCTGCTAATGGAAAATGTAGCGAGTTCCTTCTGATGACCTCCATTAGCCGATGATTAATTAATCAATTTGCTATCGTGATCGTTCCAATGTTTTTTACAAGAAAAGTTCTCAAACAATTTATGGTGGAATTTTAATGAATTTGTATCTATGTATGGGGTATTTCAAACCCTGACTGTGAAAATATTTCATCGGTGATAGTACATTTTTATTATCTCATATTGATTTACTCACCAAACATTGCAATATTTTTTGTTTGTTTGTGTTTTGTTTAACGACGCACTCAACACATTTTAACTACGGTTATATCGGCGTCGGACATATGGTTATATCGAGAAAAACCCCGAGTGGTTAGCTGACGGGCACTGCAATATGTTCAAAATGATAAAGGTATAATGACTTTTAGATCTTGTATACAATTGTACAGTAAAGAATCAGAAAATGCTTTAAAAAGTCACTTTTCCCTTTAATTCCAATGTATTTGAAACTCCGTTTTAGTAGTGAAGGTATGTACTTGTGTGTCTGTTGCATGTCATTATAAACAACAAAACTAATGTTCTCTTTGTCGCATTACAGAAAATATGATTAATTCGACGACACATGCTACAAAGGGAACGTCATTGTGATTCATACACCTATTCACATTAAGAGATAAACATGCTCTGATTTCGTTTTCGAGGTATGTTATCGTGGATTTTATACCTCTTAATGTAATGTAATAAATATAATATTTAAAGGTATCAAATCCACGATAACATACCTCAAAAATGAAATCAGAGTATGTTTATCTCCATTCTACCATGATTAAAACGTATTCAAAATTAGAGCTAGTTTTAATACGCGGAGGGAATACGAGTGAACAGGCAGGATAATTCCACTTTGTTTATGTGGATAATGTAAAAATTAAAAAAAAAAACCCCATAATAAATAAATAAATACTTACGACAGTAAAACTTGGAACAAATGTTTAATCTTGTCTATTTTATTAACAGATGTAAAAGAAAATTTATAAACAAAAATAAATAACACGTTATTTTAAAATTAAATAAATCACCACCCACACCCCTCTCAAAAGTCTTAATTCTGAAAATAATTAACCACATTACTGTCCTCAATTTGAAAATATCCAGACATCCCCAGCCCTTTTATTTTGTGAGATATTCAACGGCTTGAGGGCTCGGGGGGAGGGGGTGCTGAGAGAACCACACCTACACTCTGTTCCATTTTCTGTTTATTTAAATATTAACTGGAATACTGACGTCATTCAAAATTAGCTATATTTTACAATGCTGCGTCACATAAAAAAACCCTGGTCTACTAACCTTGACCCCTCTCAAAAATCGAAAAACAAGCAGACAACGGTCTTTACAGGTTGGTAGTTTTTAAGTTTTCATAATTCTGTAGAAAATATTAATTTTAAGTTTCAAAATATGAAAGAAATAAAAAGTATCTTTTTATAAAATTAACAAATTACCGTTGGATATGTTTTATTTACTGTGCATGATTTTGTTTTTGTTTTTTTTTCTTTTTGTTTAACGACGCACTCAACACATTGTAATTACGGTTATATCGGCATCGGACATATTGTCATGAGGACAAAGTAACCCAGTGGTTAGCTGATGGGGATCGATCCTGGACCGACCGCGCATCAGGCGGGCACTGTACCACTAGGCTATGCTGCCCGCTTTACTGTGCACGAAGCCAAAACAAGGGATCAAAAAGTGACTGTCGTCGACCGTAACAAAATTTGATCGTCTGCTAGAACTAGGCTACAGTATTATAGAGCTATTTTGCCATTTCGTCTTGTTACAACTGCTGTTTTTGTAGTTACTTTCATTATTTTATTGTTTTTGGCAACTCTACAAACATTTCGTTTTCAAACCAGTCTGGATTTATATACCGATATGAAAGGCGCCCCTTTGTTTGGCTGACATGTTTGTAAATACCATGTTACATTCATACGTTAGTAAAGCGGTCCAATTAAATCGTAGGTGACTTTCCATGGTTTGTCACCTAGGATTTAAGGTAACTGGCCAATGAGAATCTAGTATTTTCCAAAGTCACGATAGAATATAAGGATATATATATAATATGTGAAACTTTCAAGAAGGTGTAATGCCTTTTAAATTTTGTCCAATTAGTATCATAACCCCTTAAGCCTGAGATTATATGACGAAGAGAGTATTACCCTCGTGTGTTTCGGTATCGTCGGTATCATCTATTAGGAATAAAAATAATATATTCCTAATATATGATATTGACGATACCGAAAAATACTCTGATAATAATCTCTCTCTCTCTGTGTGTGTCTCTGGTTTGGAGCCGGTACCGGCCTACGAACCCTGTACCTACATGTATCAACCTGTAGTCTAGTGGTCTAACCACTGCGCCATCGAGCCCTCCGTCCCTAAGTGTAGGAAACGATATACAGATGTTGTATTCATTAATTCCGACCGCGTGGTTATTGTGTTATGTCTGATTAACTCCAAACAACAAGACGAGTGTGTGTCCGTGTGTGTAGTTTCACAGTCTCCGAATCATCGTATGCAGCTGGTGATATGGCGTAATAATTATGAACACACTTTCTGATCTAACCTTGTCACAGCTATATTCGCCAGTAGCGGATCCACAGCATCTTAAAGGGGATGATGGTAGATCCATATCAAAATGAAAAAAAGAAAGAAAGAAAAACAAAGAAATGTGTTATTTAACGACGCACTCAAAACATTTTATTTACGGTTATATGGCGTCAGACATATGGATAAGGACCACACAGATTTTGAGAAGAAACCCGCTTCCGCCACTTCATGGGCTACTCTTAAGTCGATTAGCAGCAAGGGATCTTTTATTGCGCTTCCCACAGGCAGGAAAGCACAAACCATGGCCTTTGTTGAACCAGTTATGGATCACTGGACGGTGCAAGTGGTTTACACATACCCGTTGAAACTTGCGGAGCACTCACTCAGTGTTTGGAATCGATATCTGAATTAACAATCCCATGCCTCGACTGGGATCCGAACCTAGTACCTACCAGCCTGTAGACCGATAGCTAACCACGACGCCACAGAAGCCGGTCATATAAAAATGAGTCGGTACTAAAAAGATATTATGTCTTTAAATTTTTAATGATATGAAACATTTTCAAACCAAACAAAAATAACAATAATAGCTGAGGTTGCTATAAGTACAGTCAAACCTGTGCAGGCCCGTAGGAACTGGGGTGGTATAGGGTGGGGCGGTGTGTCTGTGCGCCCTACGCCCTGAAAATGTATGGGTGTTTTTCCTACACATTACAAATAACGGTAACAAATGTGGCTTCTGGCCCCTCCATTCATTATAGGTTTGTTTCATTATTCACACGTGTTTATAAAACAGGGCCCATGTTCCTGAAAACAATTCTTTCTTTTACACCTACGTATTAAAATAAAAACAAGTGTCAATGTTAACTACACAGACAGCTCGGCCAACATAACAACATAATAATAGGGTATTGGTAGCTCTGTGTTGGCCTTCCACACGTGTCTGTGTTTATCAACACCTCTTAAAATTGCTTTATGTCAGAGGGTCGGGACGTAGTCCAGTGGTACCAGATTCGCTTGATGCGCGATCGGTCTGGGATCGATCCCCATCGGTGGGCCCATTTGGCTGTTTCTCGTCTCAGCGAAGGCCGTGGTATATGCTATCCTGTATGTGGGGTGATGCATATAAAAATATCGCTTGCTACTATTAGAAAAATGTAGCGAGTTTCCTCTCTAAGACTATATGTCAAAAATTGCAAGATGTTTGACATACATTCGTTGATTATTAATAAACAGTGTGCTCTTGTGGTGTCGTTAAACAAAACAAACTTTCATTAACTCAGTTAAAATTAACGTTTTTAATCATTGTCCGGTCACTCGTATAACTATAGTAAACAGTAAACCATAGACATCGTTATATCGAGATCTGAGAACGAGAACTCGTTATGTCACAGGTCATGGTTTCACAAAAACTGGTTTACACCTTTAAAACATTCTGAAAACACACAAGAAAATAAAGCAATTGTATTTATTCTGATTTTAACAACTAACCCACTGTCCTGGACAGACATCCCAGATAGCTCATGTGTGTGTGTGTGTGTGTGTGTGTGTGTGTCCTGGACAGCGTGCTTGAACTTGGACGAAAATGAGTTGAAATGAAATGAAATTCATATTTTGTAGGTTTTCACCTATATATCTCTCCACCAAAAAGTAATTTTCACAAAGAGTGATCATATACAGTTCTGATGTTAGTCATTACTGCTAAAGTAAAAACCTAACACATAATTAACCACAACTTCAATTTGTTCAATGTTATTTTTCAGTTTTGGAACAACTTGATTCAACATCACCTCTTCCATGAATAAACCAGTTTATAACATAAGCTGTACGATATCAACGATGCTGAACTGAAAAACCATCTAACAGAGTTTGTGTAAGAAACCCAGCACAACTTACACCGTGACGCCAACGAATTTATATGTAAAGAAACTTCATCTGTGATGAACAAATACTTTATATGACTACAAATAAAAACTGTTACTTCAACTGTCGTCATGTATTTTATTACTACTATTTAATCATTATCATATTTAATATAGTATATAGTTACCTTGAAAAGGATATCTGGACAAGCAATATATTTGTTCTGTAAAGTGTATATCTGATAAAAAAAAAAACCACACACACACTTACATCGTTATACAGCGCACAGTCCAAACGATTTGCCAAGGTCTTTACGACTGTCAGCCCCGTTTAAGACTTTCTTTTATGAATGCCACTCACATTTACGACTTCCACTTCATTTTACGACTGTCACTCACCTTTACGACCGTCATTCCATTTGACGACTGTCATTCAACTTTGCGACTGTAACTCCACTTTGCGACTGCCACTCTCTTTTAAGACTGTCATTCCACTTTACGACTGTTCCCTTTACAACAATAACTCTATTTTACGAATGTTACTCCACTTTACGACTGTCACCCCCGTTTACGACTGTAACTCCCATTCGCGACTGTCTCTCCTTATTACGACCGTCCTCTTTAGGGCTGCCACTCCCGATAACGACACGTCCTTCCTACCTCGTATTTACGACTGCCACCCTCCTTTACGACTGGTACTCCCCTTTACGACTAAAACTAACCTGAAAGATCAATGCTTCCTGTTGCGTCTTTAGGATTGTCACTCCAAGTCTGGTTTGATAAACTTTAGCCTACGCGAACAAGAGTTCTCTGGGCATTTTGCACTTTTATTGTATATCTTATATAAAATAAATAAATTATCGTACATCTTTTTTGTAAAGGCTCTAACTATAGTAGCATGGTGCATCAATGATTTAGGGCCCAGAAGATAGTAGACATTATTGCCTTTAGTGAGATTTATACAAATATAAATTGTAAAGACATTTCATCCTGCCACCATCATTTCTATTGACATAATAGGATGAAGGATAAAACAAAGACATGTCCTGCTACTAGCAGAATATGACATTTGACATCACTCATGTGACGTCACACGCACATAATCATTCATTTGACCTCGTACAATGTCACTGAAATAATAGCTTTCCCCCTTAATTTGTATGGTATGCAGGATAAAGATAATAACTAATTATTGACGTCGGATATTGGCTTTATCCTGTTCAGACGAAATGAGAAATTCTGCTCGGCACAGCATCGCAGAATTTACCATTCTTACCTTTACAAAATAAAGCAGATGTCTGACGTCATTGACTAATTATATAACACGTGAACGCTTTGAGAACAAAAAGAACTACTTTACTTTTATATGGTGTCGAACATATGCTTAAGGACCAGAAAGATAATTAGAGAGAAAACCCGCTACTGCCACTCCATGGGCTACTCTTTTCGATTTGCTTGTTTGTATGACCCAGTGTGCAAGTAGCTACCACGTCCTTTGTTGCATCAGTTGTGGAGAAAATGTCCAATGGGACAACCGCTGTTAATCGATCCCAGACCGACCGTGCATCAGACAAGCTCTACCATTGGCATAAATCCCGCACCTGCATGCTTTAAAGGGACATTTCTGAGCTTACTGCACTATTTTAAGATGTTAACGATTAATAAAATAGTTCTACGATTAAACTTACATATGAAATATATTTTCCTAGTTGGAATATTAGTGGCTGCATATTAAACGTGTTTCTGGTCGTTCTAATATTTGTACCAAGTTAATTTTCATTTTATTTCTTAAAAAATATTTTTTTCATATGTACGAAATCCTGTTTGGGCTTCTTACAAATATTAAGACGACCAGAAACATATTAAATATACAGACACTGATATTCTAAACAAGGATATATATTTAATATGTAAGTTTAATGGTAGAAATATTTTATTAGTCGGAAATATCTTACAATGCAGCAAACTCGGGATTGTCTCTTTAATGTCTGCAATGGACACGTCATGGAACACATTTGTGAAATATATTCTTGATGAATGGAGACATTAATAACGAAAATGTCCGGGATTTTTGTGTTCTAATTTATGTAAATACAGATGTATTGTTTGTGCCCCGCACCTACTAGAGATTGTGTCTCACTCCCCGCCATTCTGCTAGATAGTGTGCCCCTCTCCCCCACCACCCACAGTTATCGTTCATACGGACTGCATTGTAAGTGGATGTGTACATGCTAGTGAACCTACAATAAATGTCCTCATGGACGAGTAGGTTGGTGTTCTTAAGAATCGAGCGTGTGCAGTGCCAGACGATTGGGGCATTCCGAGTTCTTCTCCAAGGATGAGAAGGCCGCCCTCGTTCCACATTGGCTCAAGAAAATTATCTCTTTCAGAATAATAGTTATGTTAATCGACCATTTATTCTTACTGGTGACCCAACCTAACCTCTGGTTCATTCTGAATGATTGGCTGCTGAAACACCACCATAATCTAGAATAGCTTCCCTTAATGACTGGTTGATGCAAATCACCACCCTAATCTCTGAGACATTCTGAATGAATGGCTGCTAAATTGCAGCATAATATATGATCTCTTCCATTAATTACATTTTGGTGAATCACCACCCTAACCTTTGAGGCATATTGAACAATTCGCTGCTAAAGTCCACCATATTCTATGATCCCTTCCCTTAATTACAGGTTGAAGGAAATAACTTTTATCACCCCAGCAAGCACTCATAATCAGGGAAATGAAACTATTGGTGTTTACAGTTTATGTATCTGTCTGTGTGTCTGTCTGTATGTCTGTCTATAGCCATATATCTATATATAAGACTTTAGGTGTGTATCTTAAGACACACGCGAGGCGGGATTTAGTTCAGTCGGTTGAGTGCTCACCCTTCATGATAACGGAAAAATATAGCGGGTTTCCTCTAATGACCTCCATTAGCCAATGATTAATTAATCAATTAGCTCTAGTGATCATTGTAATGAAGCTTTTTTTTAAACGAAAGTTCTCAAACGATTTATGGTAGAATTTTAATGAATTTGTATCTATGTATTGAGTATTTCAAACTCGAATGTGAAAATTTTCATCGGTGATAGTACATTTTTATTATCTCATATTGATTTACTCACCAAACATTGCAATATGTGCAAAATTATAAAGGTATAATGACTTTTAGATCTTGTATACAATTGTACAATAAATAATTAGTAAATGCTTTAAAAAGTCACTTGTCCCTTTAATTCCAATGTATTTATAACTCCGTTTTAGTAGTGAAGATATGTACTTGTGTGTCTGCTGGATGTCATTTTAAACAACACAACTAATGTTCTCATTGTTGCATTACAGAAAATATGATTAACTGAACTACACACGCTAAAAAGGAAACGTCATGGTGATTCATACACCTATTCACTTTATGTCCCGTGGATCAAAATTTTGTCTTGTGACCTATGATTTTTTTCGAGGTATGTTATCGTGGATTTGTTACCTCTAAATGTCATTTCAAATCGAACCCGTTTAGCGTGAGGTTTTAAATGTAACATTTAGAGGTATCAAATTCACGATAACATACTTCGAAAATGAAATCAGAGTAGTAGTATGTTTATCTCCATTCTACTTTGATTAAAACGTATTCAAAGTTAGAGCTAGTTTTAATACGCAGAGGCAATAGGAGTGAACAGGCAGGATAATTCCACTTTGTTTATGTGGATAATGTTGTAATTTAAAATATTAAAAAAACCCACATAATAAATAAATA
Source organism: Dracogyra subfuscus (assembly GCA_016106625.1). Lineage (NCBI taxonomy): Eukaryota > Metazoa > Mollusca > Gastropoda > Neomphalida > Peltospiridae > Dracogyra > Dracogyra subfuscus. The sequence continues at coordinate 793 of JAECMU010246021.1, read as the reverse complement.
CTTACGACCGTAAAACCTGGAACAAATATTTAATCTTGTCTATTTTATTAGCAGATGTAAAAGAAAATTCATGAACAAGGACAAATAACACTTTTGTTTAAAATTTAATAAATCACCACCCACACCCCTCTCAAAAGTCGACCAAGCTGCAATGTTTAATGCAGTCTTAATTCTGAAAACAATTAACCACATTACTGTCCTCAAGTTGAAAATATCCAGACATCCCAGCCCTTTTATTTTGCGAGATATTCAAAGGCTTGAAAAATGTATAGATCAATTTATACCAAAGTATTTAAATACTTAAAAGTTTTAAAAGTAAAACAAATTTACGAAAATGGGAAATATACAAGAGCCGCTCGGGGGAGGGGGTGCTGCGAGGACCACACCCACATTATGTTCCATTTTCTGTTGATTTTTAAATATTAACTGGAATACGGGTCTGACGAAACACCGAAAATGACCGAAAGGGACAGAAAAGGACCGACAAAACACCGAAAGGGACCGAAAAGGACCGACGAAACACCGAAAAGGACTGAAATGGATGGAAGAAACACCTAAATGGACCACAATTTTATTCTGTAAAAAGTTTACGGAAGATTTTCTAGAAGTTGCAGTATCCCCTTCTTCGAGTCTTAATATCGTGTATTAAAGAAAATATCTCCCCCCACCCACACACACACATACACATACACATACACATACATACAATATCGTGTATTAAAGAAAATAAATAATGAAAAAAAGAAAAAAGGAAAAAATATATTATAGTACACACACACGCACACACACACAC
>JAECMU010245724.1:1423-13232 GCA_016106625.1 Dracogyra subfuscus | reverse complement strand
AACCATCTACAAGTTAAAACCAACAACAGCTGTATAGCAAATAGTATAACTAACTATCACATAACCGGTCGACCATCTATAAGTTAAAACCAACAACAGCTGTATAGTAAATAGTATAACTAACTATCACATAGCCGGTCGACCATCTACAAGTTAAAACCAACAACAGCTGTATAGCAAATAGTACAACTAATTATCACATAGCCGGTCGACAATCTACAAGTTAAAACCAACAGCAGTTGTATAATGAACAAGCACCAGCTGGTCAACCATCTACAAGTTAAAAACAACAAGAGTTGTAGAGCAAATAGTTTAATTAACAATCACCAACCGGTCAACCATCTACAAGTTAAAACCAACAGTAGTTGTAGAACAAATAGTTTAATTAACTATTACCAGCCGGTCGACCAACTACAAGTTAAAACCAACAACAGTTGTATAGCAAATAGTTTAATATATTTGTGATTAAATTCCTCCTGCCATCTAGAGAACCAGTTTGGTACATAATCATTTTAGAGTACTAATTTAATTTAATTTCAAACAAAAACAAGTTTTCAGCTTTTACATAATTTATTTTTTATGTAACATGTTCATATCAATACACAGGGTTTTTACACTTAAAACAAAAAACACCCAGAAAATTCAAGAACAGTTTCAGGAATTAATTTTGTTTACAGGACATGAAATGTTCAACCAATGAATGTTTTCATAACAAATTGTTAACTGAATTTAGACAGGTTATGATGACAACAGAAGTAAAGATGGAAAAAAAAAATAAAACACTGAAACTTTTGGCATACATTTCAAGGACAATAAAATTTAAGGCTTTTTCAAGAACATTCCAGACCTGGATTTTAAAATTACAAAACTCAAGGACATTCCATGATTTCCAGGACTTGTAAGAAGCCTGAATACAGACTTGTTTAATATATCTAATAGGAACATAGACATTTAGTATACAAACATCTTTCGGATATGTAATAATTTCTTGAAATTCCTAAAATTTAATGTTACAGTATTTTGGAATTGAAAAATCAAACATTTTGAAAGTAAAAACTAATTCAAGAACATCTGCTGGAGACATTTTGAAGCATACAACATATGTCTGTGGCAATCAGCCTAAAACCTACTTGTTGTGTGGAGCTAATGAGGAAGCCTTGTTGTAAGCGGTACGCCTGGTCTGATGCTATCTTACAGGGGCTGTGGTTTCTTTGTAGTAATGATTCAATCTGAAATAACATTACAATATAATATACGTCTGGTCTGATGCTATCTTACAGGGGCTGTGGTTTCTTTGTAGCAATGATTCAATCTGAAATAACATTACAATATAATATACGTCTGGTCTGATGCTATTTTACAGGGGCTGTGGTTCCTTTGTAACAATGATTCAATCTGAAAATAACATTACAATATGATAATAAAGATGCTATGTTACAGAAGCTGTCGTTCCCTTTTATTGCAATAGTATAATTAATATAGCAGAAAAATATTTTTTTTTCGATAATGTTTATATTACTAACTACAAAATGGTAGCAAGTTTAATATCCTATTCATTACCCACTATCAATTTTAATTTATAATTCTCTACTCGTTTAGCTGATGTTCCTGTAAGGTTGTAATGCACCAATCGATGGTGTTGTTGTGTGATATCGAAGTGTTACGTCCAACTTTGCACTCTAGTGGGGCATAGTACTTTGATATGTACCAAGATATTTTTAACCATATGGGTAACAATACCTATATATCACCTTTTTACTTCCTAAAAGATGAGATAGCAAAACAATGCAGCATAAAAGGGACAAGACATATAAATACCTTCTGTAAGGCCAGCTCTGTCCTCTCTGGGTTAACTTTCATGGCTGCTGCAGCATCATTGACCGGGAATGGCATCTTGCGAATCGTGAAATTCCTGTACACAGAAAACATTAGTGTAGGTAACACATACAAATGCACCAATCACATATTTGTCACACAACCGTAACCACGACCTCTGACCTTTATGAATTCACCGGCCTGGGTGGTGTTATTGTCAAATCACTGATTCTAAGGCTAGGGCAGGCACTACAACAGCTTGCTCTGAATGTCTTACGACCTGACCTGACCTAAGGCTAGTAGACACTGGGTTCAAATGTTTGTCTCAGAATGCCAAAAGATGGGAAGTGTAAGGAAGGCCATTCACTATACCGATTTTTCTCAATCCATTCTACTAACAATTTTTCTTGCATGGACAGACAGTCCAGATAGCTGACGTGTGTGCCCAAAACAGCATGCTAGAATCATAACTGGATGTAAGCATAAATTAAATAATAATAATAATAATGATTTGACGCCATGACATTGGACCTAGCTGCAGTACTTCAATTATTCAAAAATAAGGCTTAACACAAAAATACAATATATTATTATTTTTCATTCCTTTTGGAGAGAACACCAGATATTATTTATGATCTCACATGGCAATGACACACATTCAAGTGTTATCAATATAAAAGACATACAATTGCCATAGCAATACCATCTAAATAAATAGGCATTTCAGAGTTCAAGAGTTCATATTTTCTGTAATAAATTAGCATTCAGTGCCTTCATTAGCAGTAAGACGATAAATCTATGACAGTGACATATTTACATCACAGGTAACGTACTTCTCTAAAGCTTCAGCAATATCTTCAAAGCCCTGGGCCGTCGTGCCGTTTCGGTCCCACAGTACGGACCGCAGTTTTGTGTTAATCTGGAGGGCTTTTCCCAGCATTCGCGCTCCGAGGTCACCCATCAGGTTACCACTGTAATACAGCACAAAACACTCAACGCTAATATATATATATCTCCATTCAAAATATGTTTTAAAGGGACATTCCTGAGTTTGCTGCAATTTTAAGATGTTACCGACTAACAGAGACTTTTTAATGATTGTAATTACATATCAAATATATTCATTTTCATACATACAAAATTATCTGAAGACAAAATCCAGTTTGAGCTTCTTGCAAATATTAAAATTACCAGAAACACACTGAATATACAGACACTGATATTCTAAACCAGAAAATATATTTAATATGTAAGTTTAATCGTAGAACTATTTTATTAGTCGGAAACATCTTACAATGCAGCAAACTCAGGAATGTCCCTTTAACTAAATTTTATAGAAGCAATCATTTCAACTTTGACTGATGGATTATTGTAAATCAAGTTTATCTGAACATAACCTGTAGTTCTAGGTTTAAATATGAAGCACTGATGAAATTATTTAAATAGTCATGAATAAAAATAGTCATGGATAAAAATACAGATGACAGAAAAGCGGTGGAGAATTGGGTGGAGAACAAACAATAAACCGACTTACCTCAAGTCTAAGTGTTCAAGCTTTGTGTTGCCACCAAGTGCATTGATCACAAATGCTGTGTCGGCTTTAAGCTTTGAATCGGCCAATGACAGAGACAAAAGTGCCTACAACACAAACAATGTTTAAAATATACGGCCGAACTTATGAAGCCTATTTTTCGCAGACACAGTGTAATGTGTATAGCATTAATACCAATAGCAATATAATAACTATTATCATTTAGTTACTATTACCGAAAGTGGTAATATAACAAGAGCCTGGAATCGTATCCTAGGGATATGGCAAGGCCAAGCAGACAACAAGTCTATGTTCTCAGTATGAATAAACGGGCAGCATAGCCCAGTGGGACAGTGCCTGCCTGATGAGCGGTCGGTCTAGGATCGATCCCCGTCAGCTAACCACTGGGGTTTTTCTCGACATAACCATATGTCCGACGCCGATATAACCATAATTATAATGTGTTGAGTGCGTCGTTAAAAAAAAAACAAAAACAAAAATCAGTATGAATAAAAACTACTATCATTATTTAAATGAGTTTGTTGAGCCAGAATATTACATGCAGGTGTTTAAGCATTGTAAATGCATGTAGTAATACAATTGCAAGGCATAAATAGGTTTCTTAAATTCGGCCCAAAATTAGCACGCACATATCTTTAACAATCATTCTGTGGCTGGCAACAGGCCTCATTACTGTACAAAATATAGTTGTAGATCAAAGATCATCTTAAAGCAAATGTGGATGCTGTACTGGTGATAAGGGGAGTGGGGGTGAGGGTGGGAAACATATTTAGATAGGGATGGAATGGTGCAGGGTAGGGTGAAATAAATAAACTTAGGCTGAATGTTAATCAGAGTCAATCAAGACCTTTTTGTGTTAATCAGAGTCAATCAAGACCTTTTTGGCACTACAAAACCTTATATTTTGTATATTTATCTACTTCATTTTGCAAGAAAGAAGTGAGATTATTTTTTTAATGTCAAATCAAAAACAAAAACAAATGTATATTTAATTAAGGAGGATGGTGTATGAAAACTTTATACAGTTATACATACTAGGTCATGAGAGAGAGAGAGAGAGAGAGAGAGAGAGAGAGAGAGAGAGAGAGAGAGAGAGAGAGAGAGAGAGAGAGAGACACACACATACACACACAGAGACAGATGCAGCCCTTGAAATTCGGACAAGTTTGCTACAGCAGTTAAGTGCCGTCGCAAATCAATTTATGCAACGGCACTATGACAGCAATTTTAAAGAAAATATTAATGCTGTCAAAATTATTCATATATGATTCACTGCTGTAATAATATGCTAAAACATAACATCTCAACTTTACTTTCGTAAGCTTCTATACTGGAATAAAAATTTTTTTATTAATTTAGCTACACACGATAATGAATTTATGCTTCTCTTTGGGATCTGTAATTGGACAAAGTTCAGAGAGAAATGCCTACAGACTTTTCACCACTCACAAATTTGCGACGGCAATGAAATGCTGTCGCAAACCAAGTTTGCGATAGCTTTTGCAACGGCATTGCCGATTGCCGCCGCGAATTTCGAGGGCTGCAGATGGGTAACAAAGATGTATGAACAATAATTGCCTGAAGAGACTGACATATGCATTATATAGTTGACTTACACAGTCTTCATCCTGTATCATTTGAATAACTGGATCCAGCACCACTGCTATGTACCTGAAAAACAACAACAAACGTATTAAATAACATGGATAATGAGTGATTTGCAACATATTTTATACATCTTATAATTTATGATCAATGTACATGTATGTAATTGTCATGTTAACTGAAGGATTAACCCAGTCATTGAATCTCCTGTCTTCCTGCAACCGGCCTTGGTATGGTAGTGGGTAAGCCTTAAGGTTGTGGTGATTCGTGGTCGGTTTGGGATTGATCCACGTCAGTGGGCCCCATTAGGCTATTTCTCGCTCCAACCAGTGCACCACGACTGGTACATCAAAGGCTGTGGTATGTGCTATCCTGTCTGTGGGTTGACACATATAAAAGATCCGTTACTGCTAATCGAAAAGAGTAGCTAATGAAATGAAAACAGCAGTTTCCTCCCTCAATATCTGTGTGGTCCATAACCATATGCAAATTCTCTCTCATAAACAACTAAAAACTAACCAGACAGTTCAGATAGCTGAGATGTGTGCCTGGGACAGTGTGCTTGAATATTAACGAGTATAACCACAAACATAAACCAAAATGAATTAACTCATTTTTGCCTCAACACCTTCCTCACACCACCCCACCCACCTCCAGCAACTACTCATAATGATAAATTTAAAATATCTCATACGTTTTTCCCTCACACCAATCAGACTATGATGGAAGGAAGGAAATGTTTTATTCTACGATGAACTCCAACACATTTTATTTATGTTTATATGTCCTCAGACACAGGGTTACAGACCACACAGATATTGACAGTGAAAACCCACTGCCGTCAATTCATGGGCTACCCTTTTTGATTAGCAGCAAGTGATCTTTTATATACAGACAAAATAAAACATACCAGAGCCTTTGATGAACTAGTCATGGTGCACTGGCTGGAGCGAGAAATCAGGGGTTCAAAAAATTTCAAAAACATTACTTGCCATAGGGCAAGTGCCAATCAGATATTCACTTGCCTCATGTATTTTTCCACTTGCTCATACTTTTTAAAGTAACCAATTGTGTTACTCCTATTTAATTTAATTAAATACAGTGCTTAATAGTGTAATAATCTTGGACGTAATTGGTTTAATTGCACAAATAAAGAATTTTGCCAATAGGTGACAACATTTACCAAGGAAGTACTAAATGTATATATCTGTCCAGTAGTATCAACTGTCTTTTGTTTGGCCGTGTCCACTTTTTTAACTAAATATAATTATTGTGTCGATGTATGCCTTAGTCACCACTTGTATGGCCATGGATGTGGTGAGATCCTTTTCCACTTGTGAGCCTTTTTTATGGCTAGCATTTGTTCAAAAATGATCAGGGATTTTGATCCATGTGTCATTATTGTGTGTATTGTATATTATTTTTAAATGTTTACCCCAAAACACTTCTCTGGGGTGTTTTCACTCTGTTCTGAGAAAGGTCTCTCATAGACAGTTTTGGGACACAAAAAGCCGGGGAGGGGTGTATATACATCGATTGCAGCCTTGTATTTTTAAGTTACTGAGCATAATTTATTTGTTAAAAACTATTAATAAAGCAGAATAAAAGATAATATATTCATGTATGCTTAGAGGGCATCGCACCATCACGATTATGGCGTAGGACTAATGAAATCTAACTTGTAACGATTATGACGTAGGGCTAATTAAATTATAATTTCACCTTACCTGTTAATTTTGCCCGAACGTACATTTACATTTGCAAAGTACCGAGAAAAAATACCCAACAAATATTAAGATTAAGTATGTTCTGCTACAAGGTTTATTATATCTAAACTAAAATGTCTTGCAACTTTTATAAAAATACAGTTCATAATATTTATGCTTTGTTCAAGTGAACTCATTTGCAAAGAACAGATTCCGGAACCAAGTTAACATCTAATTTAATTTGATTATGACAATTTTAAACTGTATTAAACATTATGATTGCACACACAAGGCATGTATACTTTATTTTTATATAAGCTGTAACGTATTGGGTGCTATTTCTAAGTTTGAAGATCACTGAACTGATTACTTGAATGAATTCTGTCGAACGTTCAGTGGTGGAAATTGCCAATCTTAGTCGATAGTAAAAGGGGAATAACTCTAAAGTTGTTATCGAATCAACACATTGTTTTTGGTTTTGGTATGTCGGCACAATGAAGAGAGTTCCAATCATTTCAGCATTTAGGGTTAGAGTTTAGAGCTATGTAAATGCTCGGATGGTCGGAATCCTTTCCAAAATGTTTACTGAGATTTGTAACAAATTTAAAAAAAGTTTTATGTATTACATTAGTCACTTGACTTGTCATCGGGCATATGCAGTTAACATAATTACTTTGCCGGCATGAAAATCCACTTGGCACGGGCATCGGGCGATGGGATTTTTGAACCCCTGGAAATAGTCCAACAGGCCCACCAACGTGGATCAATCATGCGAACACTTTACCACTGAACCACGTCTCACACCCACATATATGAAAGACTATGGAATGTGATGTTATGTGTGTATGCTAACTATTCCTTAATGGTAAAGACAAGCCAATGCAATGGCAGTAGATTCTTTCTCTCATACTCTACATCTGTCTTGGTTTCATTATATTTGGCTTCTCCAATCATTGTGTCAAGGCTAACTCTGACACGAACTCAATTCAGTTGGTCAATAAATGGGAGAAATAACTTCATGTAATGATTGATATTTTTTGGAAAAAGTACTGTGTTTCTGAAATATTTCAAACTTAATAAATAATTTGGCAATATTTTCTGCTTTCTCATTGCTAGCCATGGGTGTTTTGCTAAATAAGAATTAAAAGTGAATTTGGCATTCTGAATAAAATAAAAAAATTAATTTGCCAAAACATTTAACTAATTTTTCTGTCCAGCCTAAACACTATACAACCTGATGGGATCAATCAGTAAGCCATCCTACATCGCTTTACCACTTAACTGCTTTCTGCTCCAAATGGTACGTTTAACAAAATAAAACAAACACATGAAAGTTTGAGATAATATAACACACTTACTTTGGTTTCACTCCTTGGAAGTTCTGCCCAATGGCCAGGTGTTTGAGGTGTGTGTTTGTCGGAATGTCTCGCAGTAAGTGTTTCAGATCCTGGTCGAAACCTTTAAAAAACAAACACAAACCAATATATGTAGATAACAGGTCTTCAAGAGTGTACAATACTGTCATACTAACAAGTTGTCTTAGCCAACATCCTGGTCAAAGCCGTTACAAACACAAACACAAGTCTGTAGATCATAGCACTTAAAGGGACATTCCCGAGTTTGTTGCATTACAAGATGTTTCCGACTAATAAAATATTTCTATGATTAAACTTACATATTAAATATACTTTCTTGTTAGAATATCAGTGTCTGTATATTCAATATGTGTTTCTGGTCGTCTTAATATTTGTAAGAAGCCCAAACTGGATATTGTCTTCAAATAATTTCATACATATGAAAAAATTTATATTTTTGAAAATAAAATAAAATTTAACCTACATGTAGAACAAATATTAAAACGATCAGAAACACGTTTAATATACTTTTTTTTTTTTTTTGGGTGTTTTGTTTAACGACACACTCAACACATTTTAACTATGGTTATATTGGCGTCGGACATATGGATATGTCGAGAAAAACCCCCAGTGGTTAGCTGATGGGGATCGATCCTAGACCGACCGCGCATCAGGCGGGCACTGTACCACTGGGCTATGCTGCCCGCTCGTTTAATATACAACCACTACTATGTAATTACAATTGTTAAAATGTCTTTGTTAGTTGATAACATCTTAAAAACTGCAGGAAACTCAGGAATGTCCATTTCAGGTGAAAATTTCTGACTGAAATAGGCAATTCTACCAGATCGAAGAAATTCCCAGATTCAAATATATTATGGCATCTATTTTGACTCAAATACAGTAGTTACAATACAATTAAAATGTCGAAAACTGCTGTTATTGTTAATTAAAGTTTTGTCAACAGAACCACCTGTAAGAAAACATAATTTTTGGGGGTTATAGTTTAGATTGGACATGAGTAAGAACATTTTGTTAGCCATGGTAGAAATTATGGTGGTGGGGAGGGAAGAGGGTGCTTAATGGGACATTCCTGAGTCTGCTCCATTATAAGATGTTTCCGACTAATAAAATATTTCTATGATTAAACTTACACATTAAATATAGTTTCTTTTTTAGAATATCAGTGTTTGTATAATCAAAGTGTTTCTGGTCATCTTAATATTTCTAAGAAGCCCACACTGTATTTTGTCTTCAAATAATACTGTACTTACGAAAAAACTATATTTTAAGAAATAAAAGGAAATTTAACCAAGTACGATCAGAAACATGTTTAATATACAGCCACTAATATTTTATGTAGAAAAATATATTGATATGTAATTACAATCGTTAAAGTCTCTGTTAGTCGATAACATCTTAAAAATTGCAAAAAACTCAGGAATGTCCCTTTAATTAACTTCTTTTTCAAAATAATTGATACATATCACAGCCTTTGACATACCAGTATTTTCATATTTGTTTTTTTGCACTAAAACAAGACCAGCCTGACAGATTTAGTAAACTGGTACTATTCCATTTCGGCACGTTAAACATTTCTGTTGTTTACACCGAGGACTGTATAAACAAGCCACTGACCGTTGTTACTGACGTCAAGGCTGGAAATATTGCGAATGTCTGGCAGACAGCCTCCGATGATGCTGGCACCTTGTGTCTGAAGGTCGTTGCTGCTGAGGTTAATTTCGATGGACTTCATGTTGTTATTACTGGCAATTCCCATCAGCAGTTCTCTGTGGAAGAAAGGAAGGACGGAATGAAGATGATGTTTTATTTAACAACGCACTCAACACATTTTATTTACGATTATATGGCGTCGGACACAGATATTGATGGAGGAAACCCGCTGTCGCCACTTCATGGGCTACTCTTTTCGATTAAAAGCAAAGCATCTTTAATATGCACCATCCAATAGACAGGACAGCACATACCATGGCCTTTGGTGTACCAGTCGTGGTGTACTGAATGGAGCGAGGAGTGAAAAAAAGGAGAAAAATTAAAACAGAACTAGAGGTAATTTTATTTGCTAATTTCACAAATAGCAAATTTTATTATAATATGGTGAAATGATTTCATGTAATGATGGATATTTACTGGCCTTGGAGGTTTCGTGGCTAGGTCATTGGTCTACAGGCTGGTAGGTACTGGGTTCGGATCCCAGTTGAGGCATGGCATTTTTAATCCAGATTCTGACTCCAAACCCCGAGTAAGTGCTCTGCAAGGCTCAATGGGTAGGTGTAAACCACTTACACTGACCAGTGATCCATAAATGGTTCAACAAAGGCCATGGTTTGTGCTATCCTGCCTGTGGGAAGTGCAAATAAAAGATCCCTTGCTGCCAATCGGAAAGAGTAACACATGAAGTGGTGACAGCGAGTTTCCTCTCAAAATCTGTTTAGTCCAAAGTGAGCCCTGATATTGGGAGGACTTTTTGTACAATGAGTATTTACAATGCCAGTGATACAGTATACAAATGTGTATGATTTTCTTATATTTGTTTTACTGTGTATGTTTATTAAAACTGTAACTTTGTGAGTTTATTAATGCTGTAGTGTTTTTGTTTGATGAGATAGTGTGATTGCAGTTTTAACAAAGCCGATTTTATTGAGATGTTCTACGACTTACTTAACAGCTTCTGGTGGAAGCCTGCACCAAGAAAGATCAATGTACTGTAGTGAGTAGGTACTCGCAAAAAACTGTTTCCACGTGCGAGGGATCTGAACATCTTTGGTCTTCTTGTGCGTGAAGACATTGTGGGACAATTTGAGATGTGCCAGGTTACACGTACACCCTCGAACCAGGGCCGCACTCAGCTGTTAAAATAAAACAGATCTGTGAATGACATCATCTTTGAACCAGGGCGGCACTCAGCTGTTAAAATAAAACATATCTGTGAGTGATATCATCTCCGAACCAGGGCCGCACTCAGCTGTTAAAATAAAATAATATCTGTGAGTGATACCATCTTTGAACCAGGGCTGCACTCAGTTGTTAAAATAAAATATATCTGTGAGCGACATCATCTCCGAACCAGGGCCGCATTCAGCTGTTAAAATAAAATATATCTGTGAGTGATACCATCTTTGAACCAGGGCCGCACTCAGCTGTTAAAATAAAATATATTTGTGAGCGATATCATCTTCAAACCAGGGCTACACTCAGCTGTTAAAATAAAATAATATCTGTGAGTGATACCATCTTTGAACCAGGGCCGTACTCAGCTGTTAAAATAAAACATATCTGTGAGTGACATCATCTCCGAACCAGGGCTACACTCAGCTGTTAAAATAAAACATATCTGTGAGTGAGGGACAACTTGAGATGTTCCAGGTTATACCTAGCTGATAAAAACAATATATAAATAATCAAAAATAAAACATACATAACAAGAAAATAATACAAAAAATTAATAGGCTATCACTAAGTAAACAGACTGTTCAAAATTAAACAGTATAATTCTCTGAAAGCTCAATACCACATTAAAATAAATGTAATATTGCAGCATGACAGATCAAATTCAATCTGTTTTGTGAAAATAGGTCCATGCAAACCAAGCTGAAATGAGACAAAACAAAAACATTGATCAAAATGGGACAATTTACCATATCTAAGGCACTATCTGTTGATGACAAATCAAACTGGACAACTTACCATAGCTAAGGCACTATCTGTTGATGACAAATCAAACTGGACAACTTACCATAGCTAAGGCACTATCT